>JBBPDA010109144.1:0-10541 GCA_037974385.1 Arnoldichthys spilopterus | reverse complement strand
TTTTGCATTGTCTTGTTGAAATATGCATGGGCATCCCTGGAAAAGATGTCTTCTTGAAGGCAGCATATTGTGCTCCACAATCTCTATGTACTATTTAGCATTAATGGTGCCATCACAGAAGTGCAAGTTACCGTTGCCAAGGGCACTGACACAACCCCATTCCATGACAGACCCTGGCTTTTGGACTTGTTGCTGGTAACAGTCTGGATGATCTTTTTCTTCTTTGGTCTGGAGCACACGGCGTCCATTTCTCTCAAAAAATACCTGAAATACTGATTTGTCTGACCACAGTACACGTTTCCACTGTGTGATGGTCCATCCCAGATGCCTCTGAGCCCAGAGAAGTCGATGGCACTTCTGGACACTGTTAACATAGGGCTTCCTTTTGGCACAGTAGTTTTAACTGACATTTGTGGATGTAACTACGTGTTGTGGTACTTCACAAAGGTTTGCCAAAGTCGTCCTGAGCCCATGTGGTGATATCGCTTATAAATGAATGACGATTCTTGATGCAGTGCCGCCTAAGGGATCGGAGATCATATTGTCTGTAATGAAATACAAGTCAAAGTAAATTTAGAAATCACGACTTTCTATTTTTATTTGTGTTTTCCATACCGACCCAACTTTTTCTGATTTGGGGTTGTATAATATGCAAATGTTTGTTCAGGTAGGTCCCAGAAGTCGATGACCGGGGCAGTGTTAGCTTTTTGATTCAGCACAGTGATGAAGGTGGTTTAGAGAACAGCAGAATAAAATTGTGAATGGATTTCTTGGCAATGCTTAAAGGAGCACTCCAGCGCTTTTCTGCTAAATCTTCCACACGTTTAGTATAATAGTAATAACAATCAATCAATTAATCAATCAATCAATTAGTAAATAAATAAATGTATCTTTTTATTTATATGGGATCTTTCTCAATCCCAAGGTATGTGGTTGAGTACCACTAACATTGACTTCAGCACCTGCCTATTGAATTTTATTCTTTTATTACACCTTTTTAAGCGTCAGGATATGTTTTGAATGCATCTGAGGTAATTGACTATAAATGCTATGAATATGACAGATTAGCGTGAAAAACACTGAGTATTTCTTTACATGTCTATGTAAGAATTCACAAGTTCAAGTAATCCCCCTATTGGCTTTTGATGCACATGAATGTTCTCCTGGTCATTAACCTCTGAAAAACGTGGTGCCTCTTTCAACTGCGTGTTAGAGCATTCACCCAAAATGGCAGCATGAGGTCATTGCCCCTTGAAAGAATCATGATCAAGGGAGCTCTGTCACCATTAAAAGCTTACCATTAATGACTGTGTCTCAGATTGTCACTTCAGTTTGATTCCCTTTATTAATCTAAATTATAATCTCCTTCTGTAATCACCAAATTATTTCTGTTTGGAGTTAATCAGAGATGCCTTGTTCCTGCTGTTGTTAGCGTGTTTCCTGTGAGCTGCTGGAATTTAAAATGGGATCCTGTTTTAACCCTGATTGGCTCATTACATTTATTAGTGAGATTATTAAAAATAAAAGTTAAAAAGGTTACAGGTAGTAGTAGTAATAGGCTCTTTATCCAAACCAAAGTGAAGTTACAAAAACACAGTATGTGTAATGATCGTGCCCTCATGTTCCACGTGTTCATGTTTTTGTTTTTTCGCTTAGCCACATGTCTTGACCCTCGTGTTCATTTATGTCTAGCCCCGCCTCCCACCTGCGTCTCGTCTCGTGTTCAGGTGTTTCCCATGTCTTGTCCTTATATAAACCCCCCATTTTAGGTTGTGTGTTGTGGATTCTCTGTTGTTACTGTTGTATTCTGTTTCATAGCCACGTTCCATGTCTATGTATTTCGTGTTTTGTTATTTTGATTTATTAAATACTCTCAACTAAAGTACGTCTGGTGCGCTTGCTTCCAAATCAACCCAAAATCATCACAGTATGCTTATTTTTCAAAATTAGATTTGGAGTATAGTAATGTTCCACCCAGCTTTACTATAGCACTTGGCGTATGTATTTATTGTAGTTGCTGTCTGTTGTTATTTATTTTACAACTAAGAGAAATGTGTTGAACTTCCTTGTAGCACTCACTTCAGTGTTGCCCTGTGCAGCCCTAATGCTTGATTGTTTTTTTCTGTCTTGAAAGTCGCTTTGGATAAAAGCATCAGCCAAATGAAAAAAATGTAAATGTAATGTAAAAATTGATTATTATTAGAGCCAATAAAATGCAGTTAGCATCGAACCAGAAGTGCAAAGAATAGTATAAATTACAGGAAAGTGTGGTATATGTTACATATGCTATATGTTACAGTATATACAGTGTTATTGACTACGTAAAGCAGACTATTGATTTTAAGAGATACAGTGTATTAAATGTGTTATAAATAAGAGTGAATTGAGCTGTGTTAAATTGGGTTATATAATATAGGAAATTATACAAAGACTCAGCTAACAGGCTAATATAGGAAAACTTAGCTAACAGGCTAATGGAGGAAAACTAGGCTAGCATGGTAATGGAGGAAAACGTAGCTAACAGGTTAATATAGGAAAACATAGCTAACAAGGTAATATAGGAAAACGTATCCAACAGGCTAATGGAAAAGCCTGATCTTTAAAAATGTGATACAGGGATTTTAGAGCCTGAAAATATACTGTTACATTGTTTAAATCTAAATGAAGTTAAAAAAAAAAGAAAGAAATATGCAGCAAGTGTGTAATAATGCATAATGTTTTGTGCGAAGTGATCAGTCTTTAGAAGGATGAGATGTGCAAATATGGATGTTATACATATAGTACTCACTTACACTCTAGTAATAGTCACTGAGGTTTATGTACCTCACTCATGTGCAGTATAGCTATACACAGCCTGATGCTCATGGATGGTAACACTCCATGCCCACGCCTGCACTGTATGGTAATAGCCACCAGATATTTGTATAGTTTAGTTATATTAGACATAATTGTAATATTATTTTTAATTGTTTTTATTGTAATGTTGTTGTTGATAATTGTCTAGTCTGTGAATGAGGTGTTCAAGTAAGAATTATTTTCTGTACACTGTACTTTTTACCTTTGGTAAAACTTTAAATCCTTGAAAAAGATTGGGTGGAACTCCACTTTAAATAGTTTAAGTGAGTTTTGACCAGCAGGTGGTGCTGTTGTTGTGTGGTTGAATGTTTTAGGTTTCTGGCACAGGACACTTTCAGTGTTTTTTTCAGGCTAATGTACAATAACTGTGAAGTTTTGATACAGTTAGGAAGAGCCAGATCATATTAAGCCAATGGGACCTACATACATAGTAACACTTTATTTTTGTGTGTGCTGTGCTTTTTTGTAGGCGGTCCCTGTTCATACTGAAACTAGGTGCCTTTCAGTTTGCTCTACTAAAGGTGGTTTTCACCATCCTGTCCATCATCCTTTGGACCAATGAGAACTATGATGTCACTGATGTAAGTAAAGAGCCTTTTTAAGAAAATAAAATCCCCCACGGGTGCTGCTGATAGCTGCCTTCTGGTGCATGTGTGATGGGTTAAATGTCACATTTTGTTGTGCTGTCATTGTGTGATTGAGGGTGTTCACAAGGACACATAGTCACTTTCACTTTTAATCATGTAAATGTGCATGGGCAGAAAATGGCAAGACTTCACTGCTTCGTCTTTATCCTTTAAAAATCAGACTTAAAAAATAAAAAAAACTTAATATAAACACCTGCATCACCTTCATGAGCTAAATCATCAAATTAATGACCGCTTCCAAAATAAAAAAACGGTCTGTGCTTTTAATACCACTACATAACAGAGTAGACTTCCTGAATATTCTGGAAATGTGGGAACTGTCCAGAAGTTTCTAGAATTGTACAGAATTTTCTAGAATTTTCTGGAATCTTTTAGAACTTTCTAGAGCTTTCTGGCACTGTCCAGAAAAGATAAAAATTCCCCTGTTTTGCCACTATAAATATGAAACATTTGTGGGCTGTGGTCATAAAATCATAGTTTGTGATGAATAAAGACATTTTAACACAGTATTTAGACATAAGCAGGTGAGGAATAACACTTAGAAAACAGGAGCAAAGTTGTGTAACTTTATGTACATTTATGCTCCAAGGCTTTGACAAAATAGACTGTCATATGTAAATAGCTTTTGTTGTGATTGGCTGCCCTGTGTTGTGCCTCAATCAAAAAACAGTCTAAAATACTGGGCTAATAATGGGCTTAACTGCTGTAGGCTGAAATGATGGATATGTGTAAATGCGCTTTTCTTTCCCTCACACGAACGATGAATTAAAACAGGACAGTTTGCAGATTTGTTTCCATATGTGGACTTTATGAACATTGGAGTAAGTAGAACATTAAATAATCTGAACAATTCTGTACATTTAGGGTTTTATATAAGTATTTACAGTAGAACTGGTGGTGCAAACAGGCTGAAAGTGATGTAGTGATTTATAATAATAACATGATAATAATAAGCTAAGAAAGATGGTAATAACATTTTTCATATTTTAAGAAATAGCATATTTTCAGACATAAAAACAACTGCTGAATCAGTGAACAGTGAAGAAATTCAATAGTAACAGTTGTGATGTAATGATCTAGGGTGTTCTGGCAGCAAATGCAGGCAGGACAAATGTAGATAAAGTTTTTATATAAGACTCAAACTCAAAAGACATACACTAAGCACAAGACGACCACTACAGTGACAAAAGGTACGAACAAAGACCGACAACGGAGGGACGCCCACGGGAACCTTTAAACCATTTGCTAATTGTCCACAGCTGGGCCCGAGCTTCGGCTCAGATGTGGGGGCGGGGCTAGGGCGCCCCCTTCCTTACATGTGAAATATTGAACATTTTGTTTATTTTTATTGGGTACAGACAGACTAGTGACAGAAATGTAGATTAATACTTTGAAAAGATTGTCAAGTTCAGGGCACACACAGGATTCGATGTCAGGGAAAATTCTTCTCATTGACATAAACTAGTGCTTATAAATGTGGCCATTAGGAGGGTTTTCATTACAGTTTTGCACAAAATAGTGATTTCTGTAAAAAGTCAATAGACACAGTTGAATGGTCAGTGCTTGGGCGTGTGATTCCCGGAAGGCATTCCCTTGATACCTGGCAGCCCTCTCTCCTTCATATCTGAATATAGCTATACCTCAAGCTCCTCATCAATAATGACATTTCTGTGTTGCTTGCCTAAAATAGTGGTGATTTTTTTTTTATCTGTGGGAGATGTTTGTGGCTTGCAAAATACAGAAATACCATCTCATCTCAAATCTTTTTACCTTTTTCGTTTACAGTTTCAGATAAGTGCAGCAGGTTAACATACACTAGTGTCTTGTTTTGGATTTGGACAAAGAGGATTCGGGACTGTATTTCGAGACCAGTTGAGACCACAACACTGAGAACATCACTAAAGAGTGTGTGTGTGTGATTTGCTAATTTCCTGCTTTGAGTGCATCCAGTGATACGACTCATTTCTAATGAGAAATGATAGTTTTACTGCTGACCACGCCCCCTTCACACCCCCATCAGGAAACTGAATGCAGGTCAAGGTGGGTTTGTCTGGGAGGAGACGTGAGCCACATCTTCAATAACAAAATTCAGCAACAAAAACCACAAAGAGTTCGAAAGTAAGAAAACAAGAGTGTGAACATGCCCTAAAACAAAGATTTTCCTCTGGGTTCTCTGAGTTCCTCCCACTGTCCAAAGGCTTGTGGTTCAGGTTGACTGGATGCTCTAAATTACACGTAGGTGTGAGTGTGAGTGTGTGTGAATAGTTGTCTGTCTCAGTGATGGGTTGAGCCTCCTGTCCTGGGTGAACCTGCCTTGGGTCTATAGTCAGCTGGGATTGGCTCCAGCTTCTCCATGATCCAGAATGGAGGAAGTGGTTTTAAAAAAATGGATGGATGGATGGTTTTGCATGTTCCATCTCGCATTGAAACTGTCTTGGCCTCGACTCGGTCTCACCCTGCTTTGGTCTTGGTCTTGGTCCTTCAAAGCCTTTTACTTTCTTGACCTTGATTCACTCTGGACCTGGTCTCGGTTTAGGTGGTCTTGACTACAGCTCTAACGTGAGCCTGTGTAATGACATGCTTGTGTGTATTTTCCAGCTGAATATCACTGGTGCTTCCATCTGGATAAACCCTGGTGTGGGGGTCCTCACCATCATCGCCCTCTGGCCTGTTGCCATTATGTTCATGCACTTGCGCAACACATTGCGCAGTCTGAAGATCATTCCTAAGTATGCCATGTATCAGGTACGTATGCAGGACTCGTCCATAACGTGATAAATCATGGCCTTTACTTAAAAATAGCACTTACATTTTCAGTGTACTCCCCACAGCTGGTCCTGATTCTCAGTCAGCTGCAGACCGCCATCATCAATATTCTGGCCATGAATGGAACCATCGCCTGTGCCCCACCGTTTTCCTCTCAGGCTCGGGGTTATCGTAAGTGACCATTATGTTTCTTCACCATTGGCCACATTCAGGTCTACAGTAGTTATGTTGAGAGGGGTTATTCAGCCAAAAGCAGCTCTGAGGTCATGAACGAATGGGTTTAAAGGAACATCCCAGCATTATTCACTGTAATCCCTATCCTCTGGAATCATATACGACACTGGTCAGCTGCTAAATGACTATACAGTAACATGTCTTAGTCCCCTGAGAAAATGGTGATAAAAGCTGTTTCTCTGGGAAGTGAGTGATTCTGTTTCCTCCAAAAACACTAATATTTGAATAAACACTGATAACAGTAAAACGGTAAACAGTGATTTTATGTGTATCAGTGTGTTGGGTTGACCATTCCCAGAGTTCTCCTGTCCTAGTGGAGCCCAGTGTTACTGCAGTTTCCATCAGATCACTGGTTTGGGCTCAATCAGTCCTTCATTAGATGAAACCAGGAGCTGATAGAGCTTCACACACATCCATGCAGTGACTGGAGACATGGAGGAGAAATCTGGAACCAAACCTGTGTCTTCTAACAGCTCACACACCATCAACTACTGTTTACACACAGATCTTTATTCTTTTCACTGCTGCACTGTTTTTTTGCAATGATTCTAATGTTTTTGCTGCAGAGAGAAACTCACTGCTCAGAAAAACGGCTTTAACTATTAACACAGGGAGCTAAGACTTTTGCACAGTACTGTATAATACTCATATTTCCAAAAGCAATGTTATATTCTTAAAACATTCAGGTTTTAGGATGAAGCAGACATGTAAAATGTCAATGATCTTTTCTATCCCTCTTTACAAGAGGGAAGAGCACTTCTAGTTAGTCACTAGGGGTTTCCTGGTTTCCATGCATTAGTTATGTTACTGGGTTATGTTGTATCTGCTGTTATGGCTAAAATGAAGATTTTCGGTTCATATAGAAGTTTGGAGAATTCACCAGCGTTCTAGCACCACTATATAATAATAATAATAATAATATTAATACATTTTATTTTCAAGGTCACCGTAGAAAATTAGTTCATTAAAAGCAATAGCAAAAATGACATACGCATAAGAATAATATACGTAAAAGTAAATTCAATAAAAGTAATGACAGGAAAAAGTGATAAAAGTGACTGACAGCGATGATCTAATGACTGGTAAATGCTGGTAGGATGACTGATATGCCAGTCTGAAGAGAATTTTAAGAGCAGATGTGAATTGTGTTATTAAGTCTATTTGACACATGTGAGGGGGAAGAGAATTCCAGCGTTTAGGGGCAGTGTGACAGGAAGCTCTCACTCCCATTGTGCATAGTTGTCTGGGACTGAAAATAAACATTGATGCACATGCATCCATTTAAAAAGATATTTTGGTGTTTTGTGTGTCTCAGAAGAAGCTTGTGCTAGCTTTTACCCTCCCAATTACCCAGAATTCAAAATGATCAGCAATAATAATAATAATAATAGTGATAATAATAATAATAATTATTATTATTATTAAGAACTTTATTAATGTTGAGCACCTTTCATACAAGAAATGCAGCTTAAAATGGTAAATAAAAGCAAGATAAAAATAAAAAAATGCACCTCAAAGTGTTTAACATTAATATATTCATATATATAGTAAATATATATAACCAGTCGTCGTTTAAAGACAGTGAGGGACTTTCTTTTATGAACTTAAATGATAATTTTGCCAGATTGAATCAGCATTATGTCATGAAACAAGTAAATGATCACTTTCACTATATAAAATTACTTTCAAACGTCCTAGAATAAAACAATTAGATATTAAAATATATTCGATATTTCCAATATATTCGATAATATTAGCAGCAGAGGCCTGGTGGTTAGCACTTTGCCCTTGTGAACTAAAGGTCGCAGGTTCAAGTCCCGGCCCAGGCACCACTGAGGTTCCCTTGAGTAAGATACCGTCCCACTATACTGCTCCCCGGGTGGTGTTGATAGCTCCCCACTGTTCCACGTATGCACGTGTGATGGGTTAAATGCAGAGGTCACATTTCATTCTGGTGCAGTTTTGTGTGATGGGGTGTGTTCACAATGACAAATAGTCTCTTTCATGTCCATGTTGGCGAGGTTTTAAGTTCAAGCAGGTGCCTGGCAGCATGTAGGATATGTACAGTGTAAAGTTGGGTAAGGTGCCTCAACAAGCTCAAAATGTCCTGTTTTTTCTTTTGTAGTGATGAGTCAGCAGCTTCTCATCTTAGAGATGTTCATCATCACGCTCGTGACTCGGATGTTGTACCGACGTGAGTACGAGCCTATACCAGACGAGGACAACGATGAGCAGAAAAGGATGATTTGTGCTGAGGGCTCAGCGAACACAGTATGAGAAAACGAGGTGTGTTCAGTGTGCGCAGACAGGTCAGACGCTTTCAGAGCAGAAAAACCATGCGTGTCACTGAGTCAGTGGTCAACGTGTTCTCTGTTCTGGTGCTTTTAGCTGTATTAATTTATTTTATCCTGAGAGATTCTCGCAGAACCTTTGCTGTTTTCATGTTTTTGTCTTGAAAGAATTTCATCGTCTCTCTGCCCAGTGAATTTGGATCATGCCCCATGACTTAGGATGGGTAGCGATACCTGGTACTAAACGCGGGCTACGTGTCTAAAGGCTGGAGTGTGTATGAGCTCCGGCATTTACAGTATTGCTTTTGGTGCTGGGGATGTTTCCCAGTCTATCTGACCAGCTCTGTTACTGGTCAAGACATTAATCTTGAGCTCTCTCGCGTGTGCGCTGCGCACGGGGAAACACCCGCACACACTGTTCTGGAATGTTCTGCTTACAGCTGTATGTGATTTGTATACTGACACCCCCTGCCAGGAAAGGTCCTGATTTCTGCTGGAGAAGGCCAACATGTTGAAGTTTTTCTTTAAAAGAATTGCTGTTAGGCCTTTACAGCATAACTGTAGGCCCCAACTGTGTTGCTGTGTTTATTTGGCATTAAAATCATTCATTATGTATGTTTTACATTTATATTATCACAAAATCTGTATTTGCTCAAACCACTGCTGTATTTTTTTGTAAAATTGTATTTTGCCTTTCATATTTAATGCAAATTTGTTAAATAACCATAGTGATTTGTTGAAAAAAACAATGTTATTTATGTTGTTCATTTCATTTTTCCTTTAAAAAGAACCAATAAGCAGTAACGAGAGTAGTACCGTTAAAATCTTAGCGATACCCACCCCTACCCATGATTCTATGCAAAGTGGTTTATGATGCAACTTGGGACGTATTTAACAGCCGGTGTATGATTCATATTATCGTGTAACTATGACCCTTTGTAAACATTGCACTGTATGTCAGTGTGATCTGTATTATTATATACATATATCTGCATATCACATACTGTATAATAAATCCATGTACAATTTGTAAATGGGTTTGAGTGTGTTTTCTGTATAGAAATGTATGAGTCAGTTTTCTCAGAGAAAAACTTCGCTTCTCAGTGTAATCCATCCATCCATCTGTCCTTCTTCAAAACCACTCCTTATATGTTGGGTCACGGGGAAGCTGGAGCCCATCACAAGTGGGGTTATTACAGGCGGGCTTCACCCAGGATAGGAGGCTCAAACTATCACAGGGCAACACATAGACCACTCACACACATTTACACCAATGGACAATTTAGAGCATCCAGTCAACCTATTGCAGCCTTTAGACAGTGTGAGGAAACCGGAGAAACTAGAGGAAACACACGCCAGCACGGGGAGAGCTCATGAACTCCACACAGAAAGGCGCCTGAGGCTGATCTGAGGGTCAAACCCAGAACCTTCTTGCTGTGAGGTGACAGCGCTAACCACTGCACCACCATACAACCTCTCTGCGTGTAGTTTGTATAGGTTTCTTGGCACAAAGGTGGGCACTGAAGTTGTTTCTCTACTTACGGATTTTAATTACTATATTAAATCATAGTTTATAGCCTAGGGGCTAGTAGCCTAGTGGTTTGGGAACTGACCATGTGACTGGAGGCTCAAGTCAGGCCCAGGTTCCACTGACGTTCCCTTAACCAAGGCACTGCTCCCCGTGTTTTGTTGACAGCTGCCTGACGCTCCATGTGTGATGGGTTAAGTGCTGATGGGTCACTGTTCA
>JBBPDA010109143.1:0-10541 GCA_037974385.1 Arnoldichthys spilopterus | reverse complement strand
GGGGTGTGCTGGCGGAATTGGAGGATGATGATGGGTTCTATGATGTCTCTGAGGTAAGAACGTGCAGTGACTGAGCCATGTACAATCTTCTCCAGCAACGCTGATGACTATCATTTCTGTGCAAGTTCACGAGCAACATCTGACTGCCTGCCACCAACCCGAAGGTGCACCATGGCCAGGTGACACTGCTCGTCCATTTAGTGACGTCGTATGTTCATGGTTTTTTGAATGATGAACTTGGAATGACTTACTGAATGCCGGAAGCCGCTGTGTCCTGCCCTAGAGACCAAGAACCCTGGGAGAGCTGCATCGGCATCACCATCTCTGCCTAGTTCTGCCCAGACGTTACCATCAACGCATAGCTCCACCCAGACATTGCAGTCACTGCCCAGCTCCACCCAGATGTCTCTGTCTGTGCCTAGCTCCAGCTGGACGTCACCCCCTATCCCATGTTACATGCACGCCACTGTCTCTGGCTCGTTCTCCCCGGACGTCACTGGCTCAGCCCTGTTCCCCCTGGATTGTCAGGCTCCGCCTCCATGGCTGATGCGTCCAGGATCAGAGCTCATCTGCCCAGAACTTTGTTTGCACGGCTCAGGATCGTGTTCCCTCAGCCTGGGACAGTGTTTCCCCAACCTGGGACCTTGTTCCCCCAGTTCCAGACCAGGACTTTGTTTCCCCAGCCCCAGTTTGTGTTCCCCTTGTTGTTGCCTTTGCTTGTTCCCTTGTTGAATCTCTTGTCTGGTTTGATGTCCATGCCTCATGTCTAGTCAGTCCTGTCTTGAGTCTTCTGTGTTGCCGTCCTCCTAGGTCAGCACCCAGTTGGAGGCAGAGTTTAGTCACACCAGGACGTTGCTCCTGGGGGGGGCTATGTAACATATACGCCCTCTTGTGATTCCATGTGTTGAATTCGGCCTGAATTAGACACTCCAGGCCCAAGGTCCCTTAAACCCTAGGACTCTTTTTACCCCTCAAAAACTGAGATGATTTCAGATTACACGTCTCTTCTGCGCTTGATCATCAATCAAGGTCAGACTTTCGGACACCTAAGAGGCCCTCTGACGCACAAGCTGGCTGAAATGGTTTACACACACGCCATGCCCAAGCCCTGCCTTTCACCTGCTCCTCATTCCTCGTCTCCTCCCTGAGTTCAGCTGTCCCTCGTCACTGTTAAGTATTTAAACCCCATGTTAAGTTCCAGCCCTGTATGTTTTGCCTCCATCCGTGTTTGTTTTCTAGTTTATGTTTCTCAGTGTTTGTTTATGTCATTTTATTTAAATAAATACCCTTTTTATTTAAAAAGTAAGCTTGCGCATACTTTCATTTATCACCACAGAAACATGACAGATGCCACATTGAGAAAGATTGTCTTTTGGTATTGGCCCCAATATAAGGCACACCTGTACACAATGAGACCATTACATGGAAAACACAAAATGAGGTGTGTCTATCACCCCAATACAATTGCCTCCCTATCCCAAAAATGTCTGAAGTAAAGCAAACATCGTATGTATGCCATCCACTAAGTCTCTCACAATATCCCTAACTTATTGTGAGTAGTGTATATACATATAAAAAAATTAAAAGGAAATATATTTAAAAAAAAGGAAATTCATCAGTTAAGATGGCTCGCTCTGAAAATCTCACAATAACTACTATGTTCACTTCTGGCACCCCCAGCAAGTGGCAGCCTGTTAAGCTCTTTCCCACCCCATGCAGGAGACTCTGACAGCACTGAGCAGCTCCTTCAGTGACAGGCTGCTGTACCCATGGTGTGGGAAAGAGAGACTCAGAAGGTCTTTCCTTCCAGCTGCTGTCAGACTGTACAACCAACACCTTGCAGTTTGATCACACACACACAAACATACATATACATCCAAAACAACACGGACTGAAAACTGGAATGTTCACTTAATGTGCAATATTTCTCATGTGCAATATTTCTTCACTGTGCAATATTCAATACTCAGTGCAATATTCAGTGCAATATTCTCCATGGTGCAATTCTTCTTCTTTCTTTTTGTACACTAATGTCTATTTATATTTTTTGTTAAGTTTACGCTTATCTTATTGTGCTGTATAGTTTTTTAAATTGCTTTATCACTCCTTTGCTCTTACTTTTTGTACTGCCGTAGCAATGCAAATTTCCCACTTGTGGGACTAATAAAGGGTTCTCTTATCTATCATATCTTACATGGTGAGTCTGCAGACTCTTACAGGCACAGTACATCAGAAAACAGGCACTTCAGGACTACATTTCCCCCACACAAATACAACTGAACCAAACCATATATGAAAATTACTATATAAAATATTTAACCTTACAAACTACTCAGAATTTGGTGAAATTTCAATCAGTACATTTAAAATAAAAAAAATGTTTTCCTCAAAATTTAACCTGGTTACATTCACCCCTTCTGAAATTAACCAACATCCTGACACTAAGATTAAACAAAGAATATTCAAGGAATTATACCTATTATGGAGCCAACTGTTTCAGGTGACGATGTAAGCCTAACTCACATACTAAACATGAGAGTTACCTGGGATACCAGGTTCGGAAAACAAAGAGGTTGATAAGGTCTCTGAATTCCCCTAGACTAGTGTGATGGCTAGTACATCATACAACACTTGACCCTCAAAAAAAGTCACATGGGCCCCTCTCTTTCCATTATGCATTTAGCACAAAACACAAAAAGAACATGAGGCAATTCAGCCTAAACTTTACCCAAATGAAACATGTGTACTTGTGTGAAAAGGTTTCCAAACCATTGATTCTATTTGCCTATTTATAGACTTCACTAACCTTCCTGCACAAGTCCTAACCTGGGTATTATCTGCAGTATGCAAGTGCGGGTGAAATGTTTAAGCACAGCCTGGGGAGAAACACTAACTTAATGCAATTGAGGAATGTGTAAAGGACATTAGACTCTGATAAAATCATAATAGGGCCACCTGCAGCTCGGAGTAAGCTGTCCAATCACACAGTAACTCTGGAGGGCCATTCTGTTTCATCTTTGCAGCTGTGAAAGATCTTGCACCACAGTATCTGAGTGAACTCTTGGTCTCTTATGATCCACCATGCCTACTTACATCAAAAGGTTCCCCACATTGCAAAGGTCACAACAGGGGCCAGAGCTTTCTCTTATAAAGCCCCACAGTTATGGAATAATTTTCCAAGTTATGTTTGGGACTCAGACACAGTCTCCATATTTAAGTCCAGGCTGAAAACATATTTGTTTAGTCAAACCCTGCTCAGACACCATTGATCCTGCCCCATTCTGCTATCTGGACCAGCTTGACCCACCCTGACACCTGCTTACTGGTTAAAGTTTCTGCAGCTTTTAACCCACTCACTCCTGCTGAGGAGCCCATATGAACAGCCCAATCTGCCAAAGTCATCATGGCACCTGTACACAAGTAACTGCTGCTGCCCATTTATACTGAGAACTATTATTCTTATATATACTTATTTTATTTTATTTATTCTTTTCTTCTTTTCTTTTCTCTTGTTTTTTATTGCTATCCAGTGTTGACCAGAGGAGGATGGGTTCCCCCTTCTGAGCCTTGGTTCCTCCCGAGGTTTCTTCCAACAGCTAGGGAGTTTTTCCTTGCCTCTGTCACCTTTGGCTTGCTCTTTGGGGGCTCAGACCAGGTTTTTGTAAAGCTGCTTTGTGACAACGTCAGCTGTAAAAAGTGCTATATAAATAAACTTGACTTGAACTAAACTGTCAGTATCCGACATATGTGGTCAATTTACATCAGGCATAGAGGTGCCAGGAAGTTCAGGATTTTCCATACTGAATACAGTGTCATTTCTTGAGTCATTTAGATCAGACATGGAGTCACTGAGCGGTGAAGCTGTTTGTTCTCCCCTTTCTAAATGCACCTGTGTATTGTCATGTTCCGTACGCATACCAGATGGTATTGAAACAGAGTCATCTGTAGGATTATAAACCCCATCAATGATCAAGTGATCAGAACTTGGATCCTGCAAAATTGAGCAACAATGAAAGAGACCCTTTCTGTTAACCAGAAACAGATGCACGAAAACCTTTTATGACACCCACTAAAGGATGGTGAAGTAATAAAACACCCCTTTTATTAAGATAGACTGGCAGAAAGGCCTCCGTGAGACCTTTTAGGCCCCTTTGCAGCATCTCAGAAAACTGCTGAGATAAAGTAAAACGTTGTTATCAAGACGAACCCGCAGCTCACCCCTGTGTCAAGGTTCTAACCAGCGTGTGGTCAGGACCCACAGCCCACAACCTTCCTAGCAACACACACACACACACACACACACACACACACACACACACACGGGTCAGCAAGACGGACAGAGAGATTCCTGCGATCCTCTTTGGAAATGACTTATTTCTGTAAACTAGCTGTGTGTAAACATTAGCAATAATTCTTTGTGATACATTGTGATAACTCTGTCCATTTAATCAGCAAATAACCTTGGTATCAACCAGATTATTGATGCTGACTAGGTAAGAGAATATTATAGCTCTTTTCTGAGTTTCCTTTCTTTCTTCATGATACATTAGTCATGTTTGGTCTTTAAATAATCAGAAAGATCCAATGCCCATGTTTTAAATATCCATTTCACTTAGAGACATACACCTAGCCACATAAGGTGAAAATAAAGGCATCTCCTAAAGAGAGTCATTTCGGCAAGGAAGTCCTAAATCACCAAGGGTGACAGCCATGTGGTCAGACCAGAGAGAGACAAAGACACACGTTGGTTCTTTCACTAATTTGTAACAGAATGTAGCTTTCCATGTGTTTAGAAATAAAAATTGGTAAAGATTGTGACAACATGATATGCAGTCATATGCATCAAGTTTGTCTTATTGAGTGTTTATGGGTAAATTACAACATAGCTGTAAAATAAGCCATATTCTGTGAAATGTTTGTGGAAAGTTTATCATGTTTGGTATCTACGTGACCACTAGATCACAACAGAACCACATTAAAAGTTGCAATATACAGTTATTAACCGTACAAGAGTTAGAAGACTTTATTTCTGTCAACTGGTGTTATGATGTGGTTTGGTTGGAAGTAAGTGCAGAGGTGGAATAAACAATGATTTATTAAATAAACTGAAAGAACATCCACAATTGACACTAAGAAAACAATTAAACATGAAACATGAATACGCTAGGGAAGTGTAACAGAGAACAGACAAGGACTGGACCAAACACAAGAGTCTAAATAGGCTACAATAAAGGGAGACACCTGGAACAGGGAGGAGACAGAGAATCGAGGATCAGGTGTGAGGCGAGATGAGGGCACAAGAAAGCAAAACATGACATGACTGACCACAAGGGGGCAACACGTTACAGAGCCCTCCCCCTAGACACAACGTCTGGGGGAACGCGGTCCCGGGTTGGGGAAACAAGGCCCCGGGCTGGGGAAACAAAGTCCCGGGTTGGGGAAACAAGGTCCCGGGCTGGGAAAAGATGGTCCCAGGCTGGGGAAACAAAGTCCAAAGCCTGGGCGACGCATTCTGATGCCTGTGCGGCTCATTCAGAGTCCTGGGTGATGCCGGCGACCCGGGGGCTTGCTCTCTGGCGACGGCCAGGCCAGCGTGCTCTCTGGCGACGGCCGGTGTGGCATGCTTTTGGGTGACGCCCGGGGCGGCGTGCTCTCTGCAGTATTTCCTGCACCTTGGCGACGACTCACGTCGGCTTGTCTGGTGATGTGGAAGCGGTGCGCGGTGACACGAGGTTTCCAGACGCGTAAGTTGAATTTGGCAAGGTTTGCATGGCTACTTCTCTTGTAGCACGCAGATGCCTTGTCACCGTTTACGTTGAGCAGTTCCTTCCAGCCAGTAACCCTTTTCCTGAAGTCTGTGTGGGAACCTCTCGCGTATATTCCGGCAGCCTCGCCGACATTTGCGTCTCCTCCTCTCGCTTACCCGGAAGCTCAGTGACCGGCAAGCCAGGAGGCGGAGTCACAGAGGCAGGATTGCTGCTGAGCACAACTGATTCACCCATGGACAAAGCTGAATCATGCTCATTTAAATAATTATAATTACCTAATTCCCCTATTTCAAGTGAAACTCTTTTTAACAGCGCAATTAAGAAGAGCTTTACAGGGTTAATTGCTGCATCCTGCTAGAACTAGTTTGCTGGATGAACAGTTCATGCTGATACTTAATAAACCCTGCTTGATAGAAAACCCTGAATTAATACACAATTAATCATTTAATAATTGATTATTAATTAATCAATTAATGAATATAGTGGTGAATCAGTATAAACTGACTCCCATCTATATTCTGGTGGAGGATAAATCAACTAAACCAAATTTTCTTACATATTTGGTTGAATATAATAGTGAATCAGCCCTCAGCTGACTCCTATATATATTCTGGTGGAAAATCAATCATTTTCAGCTAATAATAAAATTCCTACACATTACACAACACTTCTGCATTGCTTCAGTATTTACCCATGACTGGCTGGCATTATCAGCATCCTCACATTGCTCTACTCCAATGAATGAGGAAGGAAGGTGACCTAATTCTTGCCCTTGCCCAGTTGCTCCTTGGAAGAATGTTTTTGGTCTATCTTCATTGCATCTTTCAAGCTAGTAAGCAAAGACTTAGTATAACTGTTGTAGTCAACAGCGTCAGGATCACTCAGAACCTGTTTGAACATGACATCTACTGGCAGTCTAGGAACTCCCCCAAACATCAGGAAAAAGGGTGCATAACCCAAGGTCTCATGTATAGTTGCATTATAGGCAAATGTAAGTGTTTGGTTTTGCTGTGGCCATTGATGTTTTGTTTAAGGGGAAAGGTACGAAGCATACTGCCTAGACTCTGATTGAAACATTCTGTGCTTCCATTTCCCATCGGGTGGTAAACAGTAGTGTGAGATTTTGACACACCAACAAGTCGGAGAAGCTCAGATATGAGGTTTCTCCCAAAATTTGAGCCCTGGAATCAATGCACACCATTGAGCTTAACTCTTGATGCTTTGCAGAGGAGCATGAGCTGCTGATTATAGCTTTTCCCACTGACTACATAATGTGGAAACCTTTGGGTCTACGCCAGCCTTCTCCCGTCTAGACTTCCTAAAGGTAACAGTGGGTAAGCTCATGAGCAGAGAAAGCTGACAACACTTGTTGGCCATCTGATATTTGTTGGATGTGCTCCCCTAAACAGACTGCTCTAGTTTCAGTGGCATCAATCCAGTCAGAATGCATTTGACACAGAGCTTTGATCTCAGCTGTATCAAACCCAGCTCTAGATAGGGGAGGATTCACCAAACTCTGAACTTGAGAACGACACCTAATCTGAAAAGAGATGCACAAACATTTTTTCCACCTTGCTAGCTTCCTGAATAAGGGTAATGTAAGACTCCTCTAGCAATCTCCGACCAATGGGCTTGTAAAAAAGGTCATGGCTTAAAGAATCTGCTACTACATTTGCTTTCCCTGGCAGATGTCACAGGTCAAATGAATATGCTGCAAGCTTGGAGACTCACCGGATTTAACAAGCATCCAGCTTTGGCTTTGTGAGAGGGTAAGTGAGGGGGTTATTATCTGTCTAAACAGTAAATCTTTGACCTCTAAGCCAATGACTGTATTTCTCAGACACACTCAATTTCAAAGCCAGGAGCTCTAGCCTATGAGCTGGATACCTCTGCTGTGAATTGCTAAGAGTCTTACTTGCAAAAGCTATTGGCCTAGCCTTTGACTCACCCTTGTGCACCTGGGAAAGAAGTTCACCAAGTCCATCCAATGCTGCATCAATGGACAAGATGAATGGTTCTTCAAAGTCTGGATGAGCAAGGATGGCACAATCCAACAACATGTTCTTCAATTGGTCACATGCTCTGATGGTGCAAAGACAAGAAGATCATCAAGGTAGAAGAGTAATTTTGCAAAGTTCAAGTCACCAAATATCATCAACATCATCCTCATGAAGGAAGCTGGACTATTATATTAACCCTGTAGCATACGGTTGTATTCATGTAGCCCAAGTGAAGAAGTTAAAGCAATATTTTTTGGTCATCTTCATGCACTGGGATATTGTAGAACCCCAAAGTGAGGTCCATTGTGCTAAAGAGACAATTTCCACCAAGAACAACCAGACAGTCTGATTGGTGTGGAAGGGGGTGAGCATCTATTAAGGTTCTGGCATTAAGCCATCTGAAATTGGTGCAAATCCTTAACACAATGTCCTTGTTCCACACCATCACCAGAGGTGATGCATACTTACTTGGGGACTTGTGGATCCCCCTTTCTTCCATGTCTCTGAGAACTTTCTGATTCTGATTCTCCTGTATGGCAGCTGAAAATGACAATCATCTGTGAGGTGAATGCAATGTGCAAAGCCCTTGGCCTCACCACAGTCAAGTGAATGCATGGAAGAAATGTCTTTGTATTCAACAAGCAGTTATGCAAGCTTCAACTTACAAGCCTCACAAACCTGACAAGATTGAAGATTTATGGCGCCAAGGCCCACCTCTGATAGGGCCTCTCCCAACTGGTCATCAGAGCATGTGTTGAGAAACACATCAGTTAGTTTTCTATTTCTTTTCAGAGTTATGACTTTTTCTGAAGTGTTAAGAACTGTCACAGGCACACATCTATCACCCCAGAGTGGAGTAAGGATATGGCCAACAAGAACACTGTGTGGTGTGGCTTAAGAAAGAGTTGGCTCTACTATAAAAGAGCTACCAGGTGACATCGGCACATTATGTGGCAACCTGCCTCACACTAAGTGTTCATGTTTTGGCAGAAGTGTGACGGCTTGAGTAAGCTTGACTGTGCCAACTTTATCAGGAGTTACATCTCCTCTCCAGTGCTCTACACCCATTAACATTGACAAAAAGTTCTGAAAGTCCAAGTTAGGTGGATGAGTCTGCTTAGATACAAATATCCCAGTAGTTATTTCTACTTTTCAGATCACAAATTAAATGTTTTATGACATGTCAAACCCAGAATGATGTCATCCTTCTGCTCAGCCACTACTAAGAATGGAACGACAAAGTGTGCCCCATACAACTTGATGTTCAAATCATTCTGGAAACATTTGCCAATGTTTGGTCAGGGCAGTGTGTAATGAACATAATAGTAATCTCATGGTTTGGGTAATCAATGCTGCATCCTTGTCTATTCAGACACATTCAGTCACAAAAAAAATCAGCTGGAGGCATGCTTGAGTATGTTACTTCACTAAAATGTTGGGGTTTTCAGTGTGGTTGAGAGATGAGTTGTTACACAACTTTATCCTAACTACATCCTTAGCTTTGCCCATCAACCTGTACTGGATCTCCTGTGAGTGTTCCTGAACTGAAATAGCTCGCTTTCACAAGTATGGAGTTCATTAAATCTTCCCACTCCTGAACTGAAGCATCTCCTCTAAAAATAGGTGGCTCCTTTGCAACTGGCTGCATCACAAGTCTAACATTTGACAATGTAACTTCAGAAGGTTGCTCAGAATGTACACTACTATGGATACTCTAATCAGACTGCAGCTGAGCTGTAAATGATTGACAGATCTTTTCAGCCAACTGTGTAATAAGTGACCCAATATCTGTGTCCTGTTTGGGGCCTGTGACTGAAGCTGACATGGCATCTTTGTGTTCTGTATGTACAGGTTAACTAAAAAAAACCCTCCCTACACCAAACTGGCATTCAAAAGAGTCAAAATCTGCATCATCACTCCCACCCCCAACAAAAATGTGTCACACCTTCTGCCATGTAACCTACACCAACAGAAGAAATGGTCTCAGTATAAAAATACTGAACTGATTAATTAATCAAAAATACTGTATTTAGCACATATAACAAATGGCATACAGGCAATCCAATTAAAAAATGCCACCCTTTGTGTTCTTATCTGACACCTGCACTTTATTTATGGAAGCCATGTCAGGGTTACCTAATATAACGGCAGACTCTGTTGATGACCATGTCACTCTGTTTGATTCTAAACGTCTTAGAATCCTTGATGCTATTGCACCTGTGAATGAAAAAACAGACTCTGGTAAACAGAAAGCATCATGAAGAAATGACACAGTGGTTGCAAACCAGAAGAGAGAATGTAGAAAGGCAGAACGTAAATGGAGAAAAAGCAAACTACAGATTGATTATGATATTTTTAAAGCTTATCTTCACACATCAAGATGTAGTGCTGCATATTAAACCATCTACTTCCTGCCTCGACATTTCACCTTCAAATTTTTTTAAAAGTGTTTTCAGCTGTATTGCATCTAAAATGTTACAAATTGTGAACAGCTCACTTCACTCAGGCTCATTCCCTACAACACTAAAAACAGCAGCTGTCAAACCTCTCCGGAAAAAGAAAAGCCTCAACACCTATAGGCTTATCTCTAATCTCCCTTTCATTGGCAAAATTGTTGAGAAAGTAGTTTACAACCAGATCAGTGCTTTCTTATGTTGGTGCTACTAGATCTTAGTGCAGCCTATGACACCGTCGATCATAATATACACACGTGGACAAAATTGTTGGTACCCTTCAGTCAATGAAAGAAAAACTCACAATGGTCACAGAAATA
>JBBPDA010109142.1:0-10542 GCA_037974385.1 Arnoldichthys spilopterus | reverse complement strand
AAATGTCAACAAAATACATGATATAACCAGGGGTCTTCTCTTCCTCATACTTTAAGCCTCTGCTGCAGTAGGTGTTCACACCCTTCTGACAGTAAATGACATTCAGACACAATGCTGGTAACCTTTTAGTGCTGAACACACACACACACACACACACACACACACACACACACACACGCGCACACACTTTCATACACAGGAATCATTGCTTGAGTGCTGCGATGTCATCTCCTTATAAATCTCTCTCTCTCTTTCTTTCTCCCTCTTGCTCGCTCGCTCAGCGGTAGCTATGGTAACTCAGAGCTGTTGTGTAAACGTGAGTTTTTGGCGAATAGTGTCACACCCGCGTGTGTGATCCAGAACATCAAACCCATTCGAACGTTCTAATAGGTTCTAATTCTCCCAACATTCGGGTTTTCCAGCGTAAACACTGATTGAGGTTTACAGTCGATACGCCATCGCCTTTACAGTGATCAGCCATAACATTAGCACCACCTGCCTGACACTGAGTGTGTCCCTCCTGCTGCTGGATCAGCTCTGACTGTGCTGCACTGTGTGTTCTGACCCCGAACTATCAGAGTCAGCGTCACTTTCTACACCACAGTAGCTCTTCTGTGGGATCAGACCAGACTCCCCACATGCATCAGTGAGCCTTGGGTGCCCATGACCCTACTGACTACCGCACACCTGGAACCCTCCACAAGGGCTGCCGTTCTGGAGACGCTCTGACTCCGTCGTCTAGAGCATCACCTGTCAAAGTGGCTCAGGTCCTTACGCTCCTGCTTCCGGCACATTGGCTTCGAGAACTGGCTGTTTACACTGTGCCTAATATAATATATTGGTCTTTGGCTTTGGCCAGAGTTCCCTTTTTGGTGAGTCCAGCGCCCCCTGTCTACAAAAACTCGCTTTGGTTTTGTGTTGGTCTTTGTGTTGCTTAACGGCGGCTGGCAAACAGCTTATAGTCTCACTAGCGCCACCTTCTGGTAGCAATGACACTTTACACGACCTCAGGAGCCAGGACGAAAAAACAGTAAAAGTGTGCGGATGAGTTCTCTGCTGAACTATTCCCCCTACACCCCGAACCTAAACCTTTAAACCGGCTAAGCCGGGCTCTAAAGGCACCTCGCCTCTTCTCTGCAGCCCAAATCCCTTTAGCCTCCAGGCTATAAGACGTGTGCGAGGGTTCCAGCAGGTCTGAGAGCTCACCTTAGCAAATCTACACATGAAGTGAGCGAGGGCCTGGGGGTTTGGACACTCCAGCTTCTTGATGATCTCAAAACTCTGATTCAGCTGCGTGAACACGTCCACCACGGAGCAGGAGAACAGAGCATGCTCGGACGTCTGCTGGAACTGTGGACGAGAGAGAGAGAGAGAGAGAGCGACAGAATTAATAATGATTAATTAATACTTTAATAACGATCGTTTAATAATAACACATTTGATTGTATAATACACCATTTGAAACATGTTACACATGGAAAATTAAATAAAATATTAAATATTTGAATCAACTTGAAAGATGGAAAAGAATAGGAGACTGTAGCCACGCCCCCAACTCTACAATCACTGTCAAGACAAAACCTGCCTCCCAAAAACTTTTTTTCAACTATTTTTTTGCATATACATTCTATAGTGTCTTTCTGAATATGAATTTCACAACTTTATTATGGGCATTACTTTAATTATTAATGTTTATTACATTATATCAAATATATTTTTTGTTATTTTAATGTATTTTTTTTATTTGTTAAAGTTTTTTTCTGGAATAATTTATTATTTATAATTTAACTTCATTTTGACTGTACATTTATTTAAAATTCTGAATATTATTTTTTACTAAGAACTTTACTTTAATTACAATATTAAATTCCATCCCAGTTATTAATTTGATTTGATCTGGGTATTAATTTTATGCTAAGCTACTTTGGATATTAACCTTATTAGAGGTTTCATCTTAATATTGTTGGTACAAAGTTTATTCTGGATACTCATTTTATTATTCTAATTATTATTCTAAATATTAATTAAATAATAATAATAATAATAATAATAATAATAATAATAACATTTTAATAATTAAATAATAAATTTGAAAAAAAATAAAATAATAATAATAATAAAATAATAATAATGTTATTCTGGATATTTTTTTTAACATTTCTCTTATATTTAGATTTTTATTTTGAATATTCTGATATATGAAATAAATTTCATTGAAACTTTGTTATGGATATACATTTTTATGAAAACTTCACCCTCAGCGCTGCACTGCTTTCTCTACTGCTCTGCAGTACTGCACTTCATGAGCACCACTACGTTACACCACAGTTGGGGCCTAATTCTGAAATATCTGGGAGATCGACATTAGATTTAGGATGTAACTCCCTGTCACAGTTCCTGCCTTCTCCAGCGCTTGCTCTCGCTCTCCGCTTGCGTACGACCGTTCAGAACATTCACTCAACCTCTGCTAGAGAAAACCCTGCCTGTTCCCCAAGCGCCGCCGTGCCGTTCCTCTGCCCTGCTAATTCAAAGGCGACAGCAGCGAGACATCAGCAATTATAATTACTAATGTCACGCGTTCGGCGAGCGGCTAATACAGAGAGCCCATATCAATTGCGCCAAATGACTTTTCCGCGTGCGCCGCAAATGTTGTGGGCTTGAAGCAATTAACATATGAATCCAATCAGGGCTCGAGGAGTGGAACGGGCGATAAATACGCAGGCTACAAACGACGCTCGAGCTGTTAGGTAGCTCCGCAACACAATGGCAGCCATACATATTAATGCAGCCCTGTTTCTTCATTAATCCTCATCAGGCCAATGTGCACTGGATTAGCGGCGCCTCATCTGATCCACTGTGCTCGTGAGTAAACTCAGGAGGTAAAGCCCCCCCGACGGCTTCGATTTTGGGCAAGAGGAAGCAAACAGCATCATTTCCAACTGAGTTGGAGAACAAGAGGCCCAACGGCGGCGGAATTAGGACAAGGGCTCGTTATGGGAATGACTCTGCGGAGATATTAGGGGCCAGTCAGCATGACTGGGGTTTTAGATTTAGAATTTGATGCTGAAACACACTCAACAAAAGATGGGAGTTCAGACTGAAAAGTGCACAAAGTGTTTACGCCAGTTTGGAAGAGTCCACATTAAGCAGAATAACTGTTAGCAGGTGAGGGATCATGATTGGGTATAAAAGTATCGAAGGCTCAGTCTCTGCAAGCAAGGACTAAACAATTTTAAAAAGTCTAAAAAAAATAGTAGTAAAATTTGTGAGAGAACGGTTCAAAGGAGACATTTCTCTACACAAGATCACAGAGAGTTTAGATGTTTCAACATCTACAGTTCAGCACACTCAACGATGGGATTTTTCTATTGTTTTTGTGCATTTCTGATTAGGTCCATCCATCCATCCATCCATCCATCCATCCATCCATCCATCTGTCCATCAATCCATTCACCTATCCATCCATCCACCCACCCACCCATCCATCCATCCACCAATCCACCCATCCATCCACCCACCCATCCACCAATCCACCCATCCATCCATCTGTCCATCAATCCATTCACCTATCCATCCATCCACCCACCCATCCATCCACCCACCCATCCACCAATCCACCCATCCATCCATCTGTCCATCAATCCATTCACCTATCCATCCATCCACCCACCAATCTATCCATCCATCCACATATCCATCTATCCATCCACCCATCCGTCCATCCACTCATCTATACACTTATCCACCCATCCATCCATCCATCCATCCACCAATCCACCCATCAATCCATCTGTCCATCAATCCATTCACCTATCCATCCATCCATCCATCCACCAATCTATCCATCCATCCACCCACCAATCCACCCATCCATCCATCTGTCCATCAGTCCATTCACCTATCCATCCATCCACCCACCAATCTATCCATCCATCCACATATCCATCTATCCATCCACCCATCCATCCATCCATCCATCCACTCATCTATACACTTATCCACCCATCCATCCATCCATCCATCCATCCATCCATCCATCCATCCATCCACCAATCCACCCATCAATCCATCTGTCCATCAATCCATTCACCTATCCTTCCATCCACCCACCAATCTATCCATCCATCCAACTATCCATCTATCCATCCACTCATCTATACACGTATCCACCCATCCATCCATCCATCCATCCATCCACCCACCCACCCATCCATCCATTCATCCATCCATCCAACTATCCATCCATCCATCCATCCATCCATCCATCCATCCATCCATCCATCCACCCATTTATCTATCCACCCATCCATCCACCTTTCCACCCATCCACCTATCCTTCTACTCATCCATCCATTCATCCATCCATCCATCCATCCATCCATTCATTAATTTATCCATCATCATGTTTGGGGGGGGGGGGGTTGTTCCTATCACAGTGCTCATTGGGCACAAGAGAAACAGGCTGTCGGTCCATTGCAGTTTGCATATTGGGAAAAAGCTCCTGAATTATAGCGTGTGCCATAACCTTTGACCTCTAGAGACCTCTTTGCATCTTCTGACCTTTCACCAGTGGCTGGTTCCTAACTGCTGAGCTGCTCTCTGGACCGCACACAGTGGGGACGTACATATGAGGAAGTGGACAGAGAGTGGAGGCTGTGAAGCTGATCACTCACCCCGTCTTTCTTGTCTCTCTCCAAAGCGCCGTTGAGGAAATCCATGGCGACGTCTTCGTTCTCATCCAGCCACTGAATGACGAAAGGGTCGAACCACCTGCAGAGAACATGAGAGACAGAGAGAGAGAGAGAGAGAGAGAGAGTGAGAACTGAGACCCCCCGCAGTCTTTTACCTCCATCCCTCTGATCCGTGAGCCTGCGCTCGCCCGGGGGGCAAACTCGCTACTGTACGTGTGCCTTTGATGCCCTCCCCCTCCCCCCCCAACCGTCCACGGTACTGTAACGCAAAGGCTTCTGGAAGTGACACATTAAGATTTGCCGAGTCACGTGACTGGGCCGTCGGACGACTGGGCCTCGCGATCTGTGAACGTCCGTCTCAGCAGCCGGAGGCTGACGGGCCGGTGTCACCCGAGCGAGGCGGCCGGAGAGGCCTAGCGTGAGTGTTCATGAATGTTTAAGAGACTCTTCCATCCGAGGCGCCTCTGCCGCCTCCCTCGGGATCTCTCCTGACACTTTCAGGACACACGAGGAAGCTTCCAGGCTGATGGAACCTTCTGTGTACCGACCGAACCGACGGGACAAACAGCAACGGAGAAGCAGACGGTGGGTCTGTGCTCGCCGGCGTGGAATATCTGGCTCGTCGGTGCCAACAGCCGTCAGGAGGCAACGCTGGCATGGAAGAGCTTCAATTCATATGACGGAGAGACAGAGAGAGAGAGAGAGAGAGAGAGAGAGAGAGATAGGAGTAAGAAGGAGAAAAAGAGGGAAAGAGAGAAAGGGAGGGAGAGAGAACGAAGGAGAGAAACAACAAAGAGAGACAGAGAGAGACAGAGAGAGACAGAGAGAGACAGAGAGAGAGAGAGAGAGAGAGAGAGAGAGAGAGACATAGGAGTAAGAAGGAGAAAAAGAGGGAAAGAGAGAAAGGGAGGGAGAGAGAAAGAAGGAGAGAAACAACAAAGAGAGAGAGAGAAGAGAAAGGGAGAGGAAGAGAAGGAGGGGAAAAGAGAGAGAATAGGAGAGAGGGAGAAGAGAAAGGGAGAGAAAGAAAGAGAGAGAGAGAGTATGTGTGTGGGACGAGAAGACGAGAAACAGGGATAGCAGAGTGAGTGAGTGAGAAACAGACAGCAAGAGAGAGGGGCAAGAGAGGCGCACACACACAAGGGAAAAGAGAAAGAGAGAAAGAAGAAGAGGGAAGCATGAAAAAGAGAGATAAGAGCAAGGGAGAGGGAGAGGGAGAGAAAGAGAGAAAAAGAGAGAGAAAGGAAGAGAGTATGGAGCGAGAGATGGGAAACTGAAAGATATGGAAAGCAAGACACAGGGATAAGAGAAAGAGAGGAAGAGGGAGGACAGAAAGAGATGCAGAGGAAGGGAGGAAGCAAGAAAGAGAAAAAGAGAGAAGAGGAAAGGAGAAGGAGATGAGGAGGGGAAGAGAGAGAGAGAGAGAGAGAGAGAGAGAGAGGGAAAAGAGAAATGAGAGAGACAGAAAGAAATGGGGTGGAAAAGAGAAAGAGTAGGAGTGGGAGAGGAGAGGAGAGTAGAGAGAAAGAAAAAAGAAGAAGAAAGGAGTGAGTGAAATGAGGATTAAGAGAGAGAGAGAGAGATAGATAGAGAGAGAGAGATATGTACACAGTCTCAGTTACAGAGATCTTGCATCAGGGTTGCCAAGTCTCTGCAAATTTATGGACGATTTGGAAAAAAAAAACAAACAAAAAAAATCAAAGGGAAATGTTTGAAGAGACTCTGTGGAACAAAAGCTCGTCATCGAGACAACGAGATCAAACAGAAAAGCGGTTGTAGTCGATATAGAGGCAGCGTTTAAAGCACAGGCAGCGTTTCATTCAGTGTGCGGAGGTGTTTCCCTCAAAGCCGCATTACTGCCCTGAACAAACAGCTTCTTCTGGGCTTAACCTCGACCATAACCGCACAGCTAACCCAGCTAACCCAGCTAATCCAGCTAACCCAGCTAACTCAGATAACCAAGTTAACCCAGCTAATCCAGCTAATCCAGCTAACCAAGTTAACCCAGCTAATCCAGCTAATCCAGCTAACCCAGTTAACCCAGCTAACTCAGATAACCCAGCTAACCCAGCTAACCCAGCTAACCAAGTTATCCCAGCTAATCCAGCTAACACAGTTAGCCCAGCTAACTCAGATAACCCAGTTAACCCAGCTAACCCAGTTAACCCAGCTAACTCAGATAACCCAGCTAACCCAGCTAACCAAGTTAACCCAGCTAATCCAGCTAACACAGTTAACCCAGCTAACTCAGATAACCCAGTTAACCCAGCTAATCCAGTTAACCCAGCTAATCCAGTTAACCCAGGTAATCCAAATAACCCAGCTAACCCAGATAACCCAGTTAACACAGCTAACCCAGTTAACCCAGTTAACCCAGCTAACGCAGCGAACCCAGTTAACCCAGTTAATCCAGCTAACCCAGTTAACCCAGCTAACCCAGTTAACCCAGTTAACCCAGCTAACCCAGCTAACCCAGTTAACCCAGCTAACCCAGTTAATCCAGCTAACCCAGTTAATCCAGCTAACTCAGATAACCCAGTGAACCCAGTTAATCCTGATAACCCAGCTTGAACACTAGAATTACTAAAGCCCCACTGATTGCCTGACCACGAGCCCCGCCCCTTCGATTTACTTTATAACAGTCCATGTTATTCTATTTTTTAAATTATTCTTTTCTTTATTTGTTTCATAAATAAAAATGTTTATATTATAATAATACATTATTTATATTTTATTTACTAAATAAATTGACTAAATGTATCAAATTAATTAACAAAAATTTTAAAATACATGTATTTATTATTCATTATTTGAGTTTTTTATTTATTCCTTTATATTATTTATGTTTTATATTATGTATTATACATTTTTACAATTATTTTTGTGTGTTACCCTGACGTGGCACAATATCAGCTTTTATATGACATAACAACATGAACTAACTGCATATTAGCGCGATGAGGCCTGGTCCCTACAGAACGGAAGGGGGCGGGGCCGCGGCCTCCACCGCTACACTGACTCTGACGGTGCTACAGCCTCCGCTGGCCTTGGCTACAGGCTGCAGCGCTGGCAGGCCTGTAATGAGCCCAGGCTCTATTAGTTAAACGTATGCTGTGTGCGCCGTTGTAACTATGACAGAAGCAGCAGCGCGGCTGAAGTAACGACTTCATAAATCCGTGAGTATGAGCGCGGAGTTTACGTATGATGACAGCAAGTCGTTTCTCATTAAAAGCCCTTCCCCGGCCATACGTGCCGCGATAAATCAGGTCGCGAAAGGTCCCCATTAAAAATGACCCGTCTGATAAGCAAAGCATTTTGTGTGGCAGTTACAGGGAGGAGATTGACTCCGTGGGTGTGTGTGTGTGTGTGTGTGTGTGTTTGACATGGACAGGCTGCAATAGCGCTGCTGTCAGCAAAGAGGAAAAATAAATAAATTGATAGATAGATAAAGAGATAAACCAATAAAGGGATAGATAAAGAGGTAAATAGATAGATACATTAATAAAAAAAATTATAATAAAATAAATTAATAAAAAAACATTAATAAAAAAAGATAAAATAAATAAATAGATAAATAAACAAACAAATAAATAAAAAGATAAACTAATAAAGGGATAAACAAAGAGGTAAATAGATAGATACACTAATAAAATAATAAAATAATAAAACAAATAAATACATTTAATGAAAATGCTGATATTGCAAGTTAAAAATAATAAATGTTTACGTGTATAAAAATAAAATAAAATCTAGGGTAAAATCTTAGAGATTTGGACACTAGAAGTTAATAATTAACCACTTTTTTTGTTTTTTTCGTTTGTTTGTTTTTTAAAAAATCCCCTAAAACGTCCCCTGACCCCACACAAGCCACATGCATCATTCTTTAAGGTGGAGCAGACTTGTGCACGTGGTTTAGGACTCTCTACGACTCACTGTGAGCTACAGAAATGAACAAAGCTTCAGGCAGATGTTTCGGGAAAACTTCCACAACTCTCAGCTTCTCAAGTGAAAGGGCCATATTTGGTTTTCCCCCCCGGCGGTTGGTAGATGATGTCAGACGCGTAGCGCAGCCTCCTTTAAGAAGCACCACCCCAACGAGCGGGAAACGCACACGTCATTTGTGATTTTGAAATCGTGTGGGCGTGGCCTGACATAGCGGAACGCGACGGCATTAAACTAGCGAAAACACTTGGCGCCGCCCTGTCCACTGGTGCGCCATAGGGCCCCATGTGTCAGCAACCCATTCGCTGATCACAGGCCAAATATTGTGAAAACCCGTCACTAGGGGGCGCTGCAACTGATGCTAATCCGTATGTCAAAAGTTTTTGCGGCCTCTGCGTGTGTGTGTGTGTGTATGCGTCTTCCCTCTACAGATATCATGGTACAATAAGCCCTGACAGTCCATTTAGCAGTGATGTGCTAACTGTCCAGTGCCACCCCCCCCCACCCCCCCACCCCATCTCCTCTCGCCCATTAGACAATGTGGGAGCGTTTGCCGAGGAGCCTGACGCTAATAAATAGCGTGGCTCTCCACTGCCATGCGGGGAAATCAATTCTACTGGAGGTGTGTTTTGATTGACAGGTGTGTCGCCGCGCCCGTGAGACTCCGTCCCCACTGTCATCCGGCCCCTGCCACTCTCATAACTCTCACTAATGGATTGGCAGCTGGAGAGAAAGGGCAGCGCGCTCCTGCCAGCGCTGCACGGATACGCGACAGGTAATGGAGACGGGCCCTCGGCCTCGTTCCTGGGAGAAGAGGCGTCTCCGTGGGATCCAGTGTGCGGGGGGGGGGGCGAGGCGAGGGAGAGAGGGGTGAGCGGGTGTCAGGTGCCGCATCCGAGACTGCTGGAATGTTGGAGTTGATTACTTTTCGGGAGGGTTTTCCCGCCCAGCGTGGTTGGCCTCCAGTCTTCCCCCGATCACACACCTATCAGCCATAACATTAAGACCACCTGCCTGATCCTGAGTGTGTCCCTCCTGCTGCTGGAGCAGCTCTGACTGTGCTGCACTGTGTGTTCTGACCCCTTTCTCTCAGAGGCAGCGTCACTTTCTGCACCACAGTAGCTCTTCTTCTAGCCTTCACTCCCCACATGCATCAGTGAGCCTTGGGTGTCGCCGATTTACCAGTCGTCCTTCCTTGGATCGCCTTGGGTAGGGACTAACTACTGCACACCTGGAACACTCCACAAGACCTGCCGTTCTGGAGACGCTCAGACTTAGCTGTCTAGAACATCACAATAAGGTCAGATCTTCCTGCTTCCAGTACATCAACTACTGTTCACTTGCTGCTTAATATAGCCCACCTCCCTGACACGTGCCACTGTAATGAAATAACTACAGAGTGAATGTTACACACTTAATGTTATGGACATTTTAAAACATGATAATTATTATTATATTATTATTATTTATTATTATTATTATTATTATTTTTTTATTATTGTTATTGTTATTATTATTATTATATTATTATTGTTATTATTATTAATAAATTATTGTTTTTATTATTATTATTATTATTATTATTATTGCTGTCGTTGTTGTTGTTGTTGTTGTTATTATTATTATTATTATTATTATTATTATATTGTTATTGTTTTTATTATTATTATTGTTATTATATTGTTTTTTATTGTTTTTATTATTATTATATTGTTATTATTATTATTATTATTATTATTATGATTATTATTATTATTATTATCATCATCATCATCATCATCATCATCAACAATATCATCATCATCCTCATCATCATCCTCATCCTCATCATCATCATCATCATCATCATCATCGTTGTCGTCGTCATAATCATCATCATCGTCATCATCATCATCACCACCACCATCAT
>JBBPDA010109141.1:0-10543 GCA_037974385.1 Arnoldichthys spilopterus | reverse complement strand
TAAAGCTGCTTTGTGACAACGTCAGTTGTAAAAAGCGCTATACAAATAAACTTGACTTGACTTGACTTGACTACTGTGCTTTTTAAGAAACTTCATAGTGTGAAGGGTTTCCTTAGGCTGTCACAAATGTGGATAATCTGTGCCCCCCAGTTACCAATTAAATGGATTTGAATGAATATTGTTTAACATCTTGTTGACTTATTGTTTAAAGCTTAATAAATTTTAATGCAACAAACACTAGCTTTATACGTTATATTGCCTTTTTTTGCAGTGTATGTATCATGTATGGAACATCATTTTAAGGCATTTATTCTGATTGCTATTCATAATTAATTCAATAATTTAGAAGAATAGAAGCATCATCTTTAATTAAATTTTTTGTAGAGTGCAGGAAGTGAACAGCCAGTTCTTGAAGCTGATGTGCTAGAAGCAGGGAAAAATGGGCAAGCAAAAGAATCTGAGCCATTTGGGCAAGGGCCTTATTGTGAAGTTCTAGATGACAAAGCATTTTGTGGAGTGTTCCAGGTGTGCCTACCAAAAGTGATCCAAGAAAGGACGCCTGGTTCATGGGCGCCCAAGACTGATGCACGTGTGCAGTCTGGTCTGATTTCACAGAAGAGCTACTGTGATACTGACTCATAGAAAGGGGTCAGAACACAGTGCACTACAGTCAGAGCTCCTCTACACTCCACTGCTGTATAGGGAAACTGAAATTTTGTGTTGCATTTTAGTTAGTTGAGCAAGGAGGGGAAGGAGGAGTTCACATTTCGTGCTCAGTGCAGCTGTGAAGTCTCAGATACAGGAATTGATTAAGACACAAGAAAAATTAGGCCAACAAAAATGAGTTTGCTAGCAAAAAGCATTTATTTTAGGCTATTGGAGGATATGTAATTTTACTAAGTAATACACTCTATTAATCCCAATTGGGTGTACAGCGGGTTGTCCAAAATCGTCCCTGGAGGCCAGTGGCCAGCACAGTTTGGTAGGTCTCCTTCTCAAACACACTCATTACACCTGGCAATGAACAAGTGAGCTGAACCAGTTGTGTTGAGCAGAAAAGGTAGCGGGAGGGTAAGGTGCTGTTCACTCTCACCTCCCACATTGTTCCTCCTGGTCCAGGGACTTGAACCCTTCACTCACAAACCTGGTTATCTAACCTTTATACCATGGCTGCCCCTGCTCCGTGGTCTAATTACATCATCAGATCATGTGATAATGGAGTTAAACGAATGGAATTAAGCTGAAAAATCATTAATGCATTAATGCTAAAAATGTAAAGCATGCAAGCTCTGAAGAGCTCCAGATGTGTCAAGTGGCCGTGACGTGCTCCATGGCCGGTTCTCCAGATTTCACTGTCAAAACGAGAAAAAAGATTGAAAACACAAATAAGCATTGCCAGTCCATCAGGCTAAGCACAATATCTTCAATATACACCTTCTTATGATAATTTAGCACAGCTAAAAGCACTGGAAACTTTTTCTCCTGCCGTTTTTAAAGATTTTTCCAGCAGAACAGACTGAAATGCTGAGACAACGTGTTCATGTACTTACCCAGTCGGAACGACCACCTGACAACAAAAGAAAAAGCCAACAACAGGTTCAGAGTCATAGTCCTGAGACATGTAATCACAAAAGGACCAGAAACTTCAGGTTAAAGAGTGTTGTGCAGGTGGAACATGGAGGATACACTTACATCCTTTGTAGTAAGCTCTTCCATCATCACATCTGATGGTTACTCTTTGTGTTGTAGAACAAAAAAAAATTTCATTTTCACCATGCTCCATGTATTCCCTTCTATACGTATCATAATAAATCATTGACTGGTCCAGTTTACATGGAGCTGAGGGACAAAAAAACAGCCATAAATCTCCAGATACACAAAAGCACAAGTCTCTTACATTTGTGTTAGAAGCTAGAAGTGATACTGACCTTTACAAACAGGCAGCTCTGACCATCGGCCACTAACACATGTAACACGTTCTGGTCCAATACGTGTATAAAGTCTGGGGCACTGAACTTTTAATCTCCCACCTGGCTGCAGAGAAACCTCTCCATTTGGAATTGTGGGCAAAGTTTCACAACTTGTGGCTGAAAATAAAAGACAGTTGTGTTTAGTGAAGACTCTGTTTTATTTCTATAGCGCATTTTTACAACTGACATTGTTACAAAGCTGCTTTACGAAGTCCAGAGACGACGGAGGCAAAAAAAACTCCCTAAGCTTGAGAAAGAAACCTTGGGAGAAACCAAAACTCAGTAGAGGAACCCATCCTCCTCTGGGCAAGGCAGATGGCAGTAAAATAAAAAAGCAGTCAAAAAGATGAAAAAAACTCCGTTTATGAATAAGCCTCTGCATCGAAGGGAACTTTGCACTAATGTTGTGGGTTGACCTTTCTGATAGAATATATGGTCCATTTCATCTTTGGCACAGAGAGCTCAAAGTCCATTTTTCCTAAAAACAAGAAGAAATGTGGACTCCTCTTTTCATTTTCTTTTGGTCCATCTGAGATGAGCTTAGGTCCAGAGAACTAAGCTATGTTTCTGTGTAGCTGAAGTTTCTGTTTCTCTGTGTGAAAGTTTCAGGCTGTATTTCTTGATGCAGTGGTGGACTTGTGTTCAGTGACAGTGGTTTTCTGAGGTTCTCCTGAGCCCATTTGCTGCTATTTATCACAGTACCATGACGGTTCCTCATGCAGGACCTTCTGAGGGCTGAAATGTTTCCATCTTTGTCCTACAGGGACTGAGATTTCTCCAGATTCTCTGAATTTTTTCAGAATATTATGTACATAAATTATGAAAGATCTCAGTTCTTTATATCTTTTGTTGAGAAATGTTTCTTATTGAACTGACAGGCAATTCTCTCCTGAAGTTCCATGTGAGTCACATGAATATAAACTTTTTCACTTTTACTTCTCTATAAATTTTATATTCGTACTTTGAGTGTGTTGCAGGCAACAAATTCAAAATTTGCTAGTATTTACAAAATATATTTAGACAAGTTGATCAGTGTGTAAGGAAGGGAGTCCATGGAGAGGTGCCGCCATCTGGTGGTCGGGGTCCATCACACCGGGCGTGGCTCCCACGCCCAGCCTTACACAGGTGGCGTGGATTGAAGGACTAATCAAAGACATTACTTAAACTCGCACCGAACAAAAGGAGGGTGCGAAGCCTACTGTCTGTTTCACCAGCAGTATCCTAAGCCGTAGTTGGAGAATATCCTTAGCCTTAGAACCCATACCCATAGCTGTGTATCAACCCTAGCTTTCGTATATTGACCATAGCCTTAGCCATAGCCCTGTTTATACCTGTTTGTTCCTGTTTCGACCTCTGACTGTTTTTGACTTTGCTTTTTGCCTGATGGACTTTCCTGTTTGCACTTTGCAAATAAAAAGAGTTGTTGAGCCTGCACTTGGATCCAAACTTCTTCCAATCATGACAGAAGGCTTCGCTGCCAACATGGATCCAGCAGCTCACCCCAACCCATCCACTACCAGCGTGACAGAGCTTGCCAACGCTGTGTTGGATCAGGGCAAGAGGCTCGGGGAGCACCGATCAGTGCTACGACACATCCACTCCAGCTTGGACGAGCTGACCCAGGTGTTGCAGCGGCTATCAGGGAAGCAGTCTTCCGGCCCTGAGGCTTATCCGCTCCCCACGCCGGAATCCAGTCCGGGATCCAGTTTGTACCCGCACAGCCCCGCCCGCTCTGGTTTTCTCCGGGAGAGAGAACCTGCCGAGTACTGCGGGAATCCAAACACAATCAGTGGATTCCTATCGCAGTGCTCGATATATTTTGAACATCAATCGGTGAAGACCGATTTTCAGAGAAAAATGACCACGGTCTCGTTTCTCTCTGGGAGAGTGCTAGAGTGGGTGACTGCAGCGTAGGGCGAGCTGGACTTCGCCGCATGCTCTTACGAGAGCTTCGCTGGACGACTGAAGGAGGTGTTCGAACCCCCTTGCGGGGGGGAACGCCAACGAGGAAGATTAGTGGAGCTCGAGAGGAGCGTGTGGAGGGATTTCGCAGCCGACGTGGTGCCTGGGAGGAAACAGGAGTAAGTCCTAAACATCATCCACAAACGAGCTGAAGTGCAAGAGAAATGTACACTTTCAGCCACTTTCTTATGTGTTAATCAACAAACAACACTGACCTTTACAGACTGGCAGCTCTGACCATTGTCCACCAACACACATCACTTGGCCTGGTCCTTCGAGTCTGTAATGTTGTTTACACTCAACTTTCAAAGATCTCCCACCTTCAGTTGTGGAAACTTCTCCATTTCTAATAGTGGGATAAGCTCCACACTGTTCCACTGAAAATAAGAGATGAGTGTTTAGTGAAGATGTGCCTCATAATTATTGTGTGGAGATTTAAAAGGAAAGAATTCAGCAGTGAAAGTTTGGAAAATGATTTGGCAACATCAGCGATGAAAGCTGCCTGAGTTCACTTGTGGTTGCTCTTACTATGGGAAATAGGTGGACCAACTTTTTGCTCTGTAAGGGAAGAGAAAGAGATTTCAAAATTTGTGCTGAAACAAACTTCTATAAATAATTAGTGCAAATGTTCAGGTACTGATTTTACTGGCCCCATAAAGGACATTACATGACTTCTGCAACACAGACACTGACTTTGAATTACAGAACTAACCTATGAACAGAGACACTGTAGGTCTAAAAAAAAGACTGCAGACAAGCACAAAATGCAGAAGTGAGTCAGACGCTCTTACCACACTTCGGTGCAGGGGTCCACTGTCTAAACATGCAGTAGCTATATTCCAGGCCATCCAGCTCAAATCCATTTTTACACTGGTATTCCACTCGTTCAGTGTGTTGAAAAACATCTTTTGATGAATGAGCGATGACTGCATTAGCAACTTGTGGTGGGGCATCACATGAGCTGGATTTTCCTGTAAAACAAAAAAAATCCTATTTTTGTCTTACAGGAACATGGTAGCAGACATGTTGTCAAAGCACATCTTTTTTTCTTTTTTTTTTAGAAATGACCAGTGTTTTCTAAGTATGTGAAAGGACGCTTACTTACTTGTACACACTGGCAGTCTGTTCCACTCTCCGTTCTCACACTCTGCATCTTGCGATTCTTCATCTTTGAACTCATAGCCTTTATCACAAGCAAAGGCAACTCTGGTGTTACTGGAATACGACACTTGCGGTTGAACTGGTTTGGCATGCGGCACATCTGGTGTAATACAGTCTTTAATGTCTACGACAACAAAAAAAAGTGCTTCACAGTCCACACTGGGATGTTTTCTTTTCAACTGCTTGAAGGGAACATTGTGCTTCAATGGAAAAAGCAAAGTCAGAGGTTTTGACTTTCCTTCTTTTACACGCTTTCAGTCATACTTGTTCTTCATCTTTCTCTATCGGCTCACGTAGAGATCACCCAACAGATGAACTGCTAGGCTCATCTTAATCATTAACATAAATATTCATATTGTGGGATACATTAGGCACCAAGTGAACAGTCATTTCATGAAGTTGATGCGTTGGAAGATGAGATAAGATAAGATAAGATAAGATAAGATAAGAGAACCAGTGAACTAGCATCAGGTATATCGATGGGCATGGGAAGCAAAGTGTAGCCTGTGTGGTCTGATCCCACAGAAGAGCTACTGTGGTGTAAAAAGTGATGCTGACTCTGACAGAAAGGGGTCAGAACACACAGTGCACCACAGTCAGAGCTGTTTCAGCAGCAGGAGGGACACACTCAGTATTAGGCAGGTGGTCTTAATGTTATGGCTGATTGGTGTAGTTACACAATACATAGCACATGCCAGTATACCATTTATCATTACAAGGGTTTTGTACTTACCAACGCACTGAGGCGTGTGGGACCAGTTACCGTTTTCACATTTTATCACCCCCCACCATGTTTTGGTTGTAGGCTTCAGTCCAGAATTGCAGGCATAGAAGACTTTGGAGCCATATTCGTAGCTCTCCTGCTCAGGGACAAGAAAACCTTGCGCTAGAGTCAAACTCTGACAGTTTTGTGTATCTGTGGAAAGAAAGATGAACGTGAATGAGTGACTCACTGGTATAGCATGTAGAGTATGTAAGATGACATTGGGACTCTATACAAAAAGTAATTGCCTGAATGTATCACTCCCTGTACTAACCATGTCATCAGTCAAAAGTGCTCAGAAATTTGGAATGTAATTCATTCAAATTTTTCTGATATTTTTAGGTTTTTTTTGCTTTACAAAACCAATATTGCCAATAAGTCACAATCATGTACTGTATAAACCCATCAATCACTAATACTGAAATAAATTAATTAATCAATTCAAATCTAAATTCTTAAAAAAATAAAAAATAAAAAAAACACTAACAATCAACATAAAATAAAAAAAAAAGAAGTAGTCAGGACTAGGAAGAAGAGGAAAAATACAAAAAAATACATTTTCAGTTGTGTTTTGAAAGATGAGAGAGAGGAAACTTTTTTTTGTTTTATGGAGATAGAATTCCAGGGTTTAGGGGCAAGAACACTGAATGATTGTGACGAATCATGCTCCTGTGTCTCCACGTGTCCATATTTTGTTTTGGTTTTAGCCACGTGTCTTTGTTCTCGTGTTCATGTTTTGCCACGCCCTCGCCCCGCCTCACACCTGGTCCTCGTTCCCCATCCCCAGGTGTTGTGAATTCATGTTTGTTATTTAGACTCTTGTGTTTGAGCTCAAGTTGTCAGTCTTTGTATGTAGGTCACCCCATGTCGTTTATGTCTTTCATGCCATGTATGTTTATTCAGGCCTCAGCAGTCTTCGTGTTTGTTCTAGCCCCGTTTATGGTTCCATCGTGTTTTGTTTTCACTGTTCGTGTTGTGTAGTGTTTGTTTATCAAAACCCCTTTTTATTTTATATGCCTCGCTTGGGCTTGCTTCCTCCTTAAACATCCCACGTTCGTGACAATGATCTGCCTCTCAGAGGAGCGCGAAAAGGAGTGTATAAGGGAAGTACTTCAGAAAGACAGAGAGAAGCAGAACAATAGAGGGCTTTGAAGGTAATGAGAAGTAGCTTGTATTTAACATATCATTAGTCAGTGACGTGTATGAAAAATGGTAGAATTTAGTTCAGATTTTAGTGAAAGTGAGGAGACCAGCATCAGAGCTTTGAACGTATTGAAGACGGCTTATGGTTTTATATTCATAATGAAAAAACATCAATAAAAACGCAAAAAACGGTCAAAGCATTTGAGCCTCTTCAATCATGGATGAGTGTAAAATTCATCCTCTTAACTAAACAAAAAACATTCTCTAAAAAAAGTGACAAATCTTCTCTAATTCCCAACATTTTTTATGTACACATACGATGATATCGACACTAAGACATTTTTAAAAATGTACGAGGACTAGAAAAACATAACTTGAATTATCACTTTTTTTCATTATTTCTTTAAGCTTTAGAATAAAATAGGAAAATAATTCCACCATCACCTAAACATCCAGAGTGCAATAAGAAAAACAGTACAAAGGGTCAGGGATGCATCAATGTGGGATCTGTAGGACGATGTGTATAATTTGATGTACGTACCTGCTGATGCCAATATGCCTGTGATACTATTGGGCATCCGTAACAAGATTAGTTCAGAATTTACTTCATGATGTCTGGACTACTGTAAAAGCTCTTACCTCCCCTGGCCTGACATAACCAAACACAGAGAGTGAGCAGAACGGTTCTCATTCTGTCGTTCTCGGACCACGATGTTGAACCTTCTGGTTAGAGAGAGAGAGGACTTTTAGACCAGGCCGCTTTGTAAATAAGCAGCGTTAAATATTCACCCATTGCCAGGAACCACGAGTCTAATCCTGCCCATGCAAATTTCCTGATTTTGTCGTAAAACCTTACTCAAGGTCCATTTTTGTAGGTGGTTTTAGAAAACAGGGTTCACCTCACAGGGAAAACTTTGGTCACTGCATCATGTATTTGTGAATGTGAATGTCTGTTTAGGATTGTGGTTCTCCTGAAAGGTTGAACAAAGACCCAGATTGACCCAGTATTGTTTTTAGCAGATTTTCATTTAAAACCTCCTGCTACTGCTGAAAGTCCATAATGTCAGTGTTCATGCCAACGAGGTTCCTCAGCCTCAAAAACATCACAGATTTTCTCCCATACTTAGCAGTTAAAATTGTGTTCTTTTCTACAGAACCATCCTTCTGTTAAAGCCAGTCCAACCTTTAAACCCTAAACATCTACATGCGTTCTGTTGTGTCCTTTCTTTTTGGACATATTAAAATACTATAGTTTTAAAAGGGAGTGTGTTTTCTTAAAATGGAGAACATAAAGTATGAACTTCCATTCTTCCCAGTTCCCAGAGAATCCACTGGTCCCATGGAGCAGAATCAAGAATCAAGCAAGAAACAGGTGTGTTGGGCGACGGGACCTTTTTTAAATTAGAGAGCCGTGTTACTCTATCAGTTTCCAGACTCAGACTCTAATTCCATTCGGGGAGTCTGTTAGTCCAAAACACCATAATCAAGTTCGCCTAGAAGAGTTTTGTGCTGGTTTTATTAACCACACTCAACTCTTGAAGCCTCAACAGAGTCAGGTTGAGCTGGTGAACTGCAATACTAAACACCATCGTAGTGAAAATAACAATTGTCTGCAAAACTCATTCAAATCCAATACATGACATTTTAGCAAAAAGAGCAACATTACTTGAAAAGAACTGGTTAAAATAAGAAAAACTGGAACTAATTAGGAAAAACCAACAAAACATGCTTTCTTCCCTGTATTTGCTTTCTGATCCTGTTTCATTTCCATTTGGATGCATCAAGAAGCGACTTGTCTGGATTTGGGCAGTGAAGTTTTCCAGAATGCATTTCACACTAATTAGCCAAGATGGCGACAGAGGAACCATATAGCTGTGCAGTTTCCTGTTATGGTTGTTGTTTTTGTTGTCCTCACTCAGCAAACACAACCTGCTTCCACCATAACTACCATATGATGTTCCCCATTGGCCATTTTACAAGCACATGTTTGGTTTAGTTCATGTTATTTTATTGTAAATATCACTTACAGTGGAGATAAAGATCCTTTAGGCTCGAGTAGAGTCTATATATACAACACTTTGGAGATGCTCTTATCCAGAGCGACAGGGTTCTTTTGTAGTCTATAACGAAAACCTGCCCCTCACATTAGTAAACCTAAACTTTAGTTAAGAGCTGCTAGAACCAAGATCCTACCAGAGCTGAAGATCATGCTTACACACATAAGACAAGATTTTTTTAATGAAAAAAGTTGTGAGAACGTTTGTTAGATTGAAACATGACGTTCCTGTCCTAATTACTCTTTGAAGGCGTGGGTTTTAAGTTGTTGTTTGGTTTGAAGACAGTGAGGGAAGTTTCTTTCACCAATTAGGTGCCAAAAGTAGAGAAGAGTCTTGATGTCTGTTTTTGTTTTTTGTGGAAGTTGGGGTCCAGTCGGGTTGAGCATGAACCACCACATAATAGGGTCTGGAAATAATTTGCGGTTTGGTCATTGCAGACAGGTCAGTAGGGCCTGTTTTTGGCTTTGTACTGTGGGAGCGATGCATGACTGCATTCTCAAAGTGACAAGAAGGTCAGGTCTTGGAGTTGCATCCCCTGGCATGTACATCAGTTCAGTTTTTTCCAGGTTTTTTAGTTTCAGATGATGTGCTGTCGTTTAGGACGAGATGTCATTCAGGCATGCAGAGATCCGAGCTGAGATCTGTCTTTGGGAGGAAAGAGATAATGAGTTGAGGGTCCCCATCACCACTCTGTTTTTTTTGTCTGACTGTGATCAGGAGTCTCAAGGTTTTATAGTGTGAACAGTACAGAGATCAGACCACTTTCAAGGGTGAAAGTCAGCTTTGCTGTTGAAGTGCACAGCAGGTGCAAACCAGCTACAGGTGTGAACATGCCCTCATTTTGTGATCTGGTTTTTTCTTTCCCCCAAAACATCAACATGTGAACAACAATCTCTCAGCATGTGAGATATTTAACCCTTATAAACAGTTGACAGTACAGCTCCCATCACCTCCCTATTTAAACTCTATAACCATTGTGTAATATTTCAAAAATAAATATTTTTTTGGAAACATAAGCATAAATTTTGTTTTAATGTCAAATTTGATGCAACATTTGACCTCCAGGCAATTTCAGAGTATCCAATTAACCTACTGCAGCCTTTGGACTGTGGGAGGAAACCGGAGTACCCGGAGGAAACACACGCGAACACCGGGAGAGCTCGCAAACTCCGCACAGAAAGGCACCTGTGGCCAACCCGGGGATTGAACCCAGGACCTTCTTGCTGTGAGGCGACAGTGCTAACCACTGCACCACCATGTCGCCACCACCAATGATTTCAAGAAAGTAAATAAATCAACCAGCTTGCCTGGTCTTCAATACGCCTAAATTCTCACACACCACACTACTGCTAAGAAGCTTTCACTGGCTTCTTGTGGCGCCCGCATTAGATTCACAACACTGATGCTGGTCTACAAAGCCAAAAATGGTCCAGCTCCTGTTTACCTATCCGCAATGATCAAACCACGGATAACAGCTCGTCCTCTCA
>JBBPDA010109140.1:0-10544 GCA_037974385.1 Arnoldichthys spilopterus | reverse complement strand
AGAAAGAAAAAGAGAGAGAGAGAGAGAGAGAGAGAGAAAGAGAGAGAGAGACAGAGAGAGAGAGAAAGAGAGAGAGAGAGACAGAGAGAGAGAGAAAGAAAGAGAGAGAGACAGAGAGAGAGATAAAGAAAGAGAGAGAGACAGAGACAGAGAGAGAGAGAGAGAGAGAGAGAGAGAGAGAGAGAGCTAAAGCACACAACAGCAGTACAGTGTGTCAGGAGGCTTGACGCTAGCGGTGCATAAAGTAACTGGTTTGTTTCCGCGTGTCATTACACAGAAATTCTGGCTCTGCCGCCCTCAGAGCCGCTCTGGACCAGCTGGCAATAAAAGTTTCCGTGGCTGCCTGTTGCCTTATCAGTGCTTTAATAAAAGATCAAACAGGACGAGATAATCAGCCCTAAAATCAGTCGTACCTGCTCCTTCTGACCTTCCTACATTCATGAACTCTATGCCTCGTTTCCCCCCAGGTTTTAACCAACAGGTCTGACACCCGGGCAGCGCCGACATGTGACACTGTTGATGAATCACTGTGTTCTTGCAGACCCTGTAAACTTAAGAATGTCACGCTTCAGTCAGAAATCTGGACCTGCTCTGTGGCACCACCCAGACCTTCAATCACGACCCTGATCAACGTCACGACAAGACACGTTCGCCATCAAAAGCAGGTCAGACAAATACAGAAAAACATTAGTTCTGATTACGTTTGGTACATGTAAATATTTTGTCATAAATATTTTACTGTAATTGTACAAAATTTACATTACATTAAATTAAATAAAAAATGTATTTATTTATTTGTAAATAATCTTTGGGTCCCCGTTGCATTACCCTCACGGCCCACCAGGGGACTCGAGGTGAACGATGACGCAGACGGTTGTAGGAATAACATCTGAGGTCGAATAGTTTCAATTTACAAAAACAGACAGACGTAAAGATGGCTGCAGCTATTTTCACCTGCACGATATTTTCATCCATTATTATTGATAAAGGACATATGTATTGTGTCGTACAGGGTCAGAAACCGCATACGTCTATTTGAGGTTACGTAACAAGTGCACATGGTTTGCGTTAGCACAATGCTACTTGATGGGGCTTCCATTATTCGATAGCTACCAGTGCAAGAGCTGTGAAATTATTCGGATTTTGCTTCACAATTTTGATTTCAGATCCTGATGATTGTGAAAACAAGATATGACGATTTCTGCATTTGGTTTCTCAAGAACGCTCTTACTTTGTCTTGTTACACCTGGATGCCACTGGGTTTCTCAGATTTCCAGGTTTTTCCAAGCTGTTTGGGGTCACTATAGACAATGCTTGTGATTGCACTGGGTTTTTCAGTTGAATTGTATTTAAAGTTTAACAAAATTCATGTCTTGTACACATGTAGAATCACACAATTTTTGTTTCTGGCTTCTTAGTGCTATAATCCAACTGCTTGGGTCTAACTCCTATGTAAAAATGGCTCTATTCATCACAAATACCGTGATTTACAGTGGCAAAACAGAAAGAGCACATTTTTTATCTTTTCTGGACGGTCCCAGAAACTTCTAGAAAGTTCTAAGAGATTCCAGGAAGTTCCAGAAAATTCTGGCCCATTCTAGAAACTTCTTCAAAGTTCTAAGAGATTCCAGGAAGTTCCAGAAAATTCTGGCCCATTATAGAAACTTCTGGACAGTTCTGACAGTTCCAGAATATTCCGGAAGTCTACTAAGCGTTTAAAGTGAATGGAGAAAGTTCTAGAAAACAGACACACTCCAAAACGTCACTGTCCTGAGCACAGAAGCGACGTTTTTGTGCGACACACGGCCTCCCACACACAACTCTGTACTGTAGTGTAATCAGGATCTCAATATTGTCCAAAATTATTGTGATTTTTTTTTTTTGCGATAATCGATCAGCCCTACCCTGTAAAAACCCAGTGAGAGGCAAACTGCAGACGCTAAACATGTCTAGGAGTCTACACTGGGAGTTGGGGGGGGGGGGGGCGTTCCCTTCTTTCATCCCCTTGGCTATTTTGAAAGAGCCATCTCCAGCTTCTCCCCACGCCTCCACAGAGCTTTTCACACCCATTCAGCCAAGTGTGGCTGGGGGAAGCTGGCACGCACATGGCAATTATTTGCACGCCTTGGCACACACTGATCGGGGAGGCACAGGCGGCTTCCCGTCCGCAGTTGGCGCCGCAGGACGAGGCTGCATTTTATACCCCGACACCTCAAAACAGACACACTCTGAAGCGTAGGTGGCGTATCTGCGTGCCTCTCGTCCCTCACCACATTAACCAGGCTTTACCCTTTAACCGGCTCAACCAATGGTTCGAACGCTTCCGTTGGGCTACTTAACATCTGCATGGCTCATGCGCTACGGAAGCATTTCAATCTAATCCTAGGGATCGACCTCGGAAAGTTGGACACTACCGACACACAACACACCCAGGCCATCATCCGTTTGACCCGCTGCCATCAGGAAAAGGGTTCAGGACAAACAGCCTTCTCCCCCAGGGCTGTGGTCTTCAAACCCAGCTACAAGAACCAAAGAGCACATCATACGGACATGCAGTCCAAAAATAATAGCAAAAACACCAGCAAAGTGCTTTGCTCCAAGGTTCCTCAGCGGTACCTGGGTCAGGACTTGAACCTGCGACCTTCTGTTCACAAGGGCAAGGTCCATACCACTAGGCCACCCCTGCCCCATAAATACACTGGCCGGGAATCTGACCCGTGTCTTCGGCGTGGCGGGTGAGAATTCTACCACTGAACCACCAGGTGCCAAAATGTGGCCTCTACATTCAACCCATCCATAGAAGAGCTGTGAGCAGCGCCCAGGGATGGCACCTTGCCCACCGGTACACCAGTGGTACCTGTATGGGATTTAAACCACCGACCTTCATGTCACAGGGGCGACTCCTTATCGGGGACACCACCACTGCCCCCAAAACGCCCCAGACATGAAAAATGTCGGCGATCGGCACCAACGGCGAATCCCGGATAAGCGGGAGCTCTACCTGAACGGTCAGATTCAGCTCTCCGCAGATCACCCGTCCAGGCAGGTTCATCCTGGGCCGCGGCAAACAGGCCGCCGAGTTATTCTCGACACGACCAGATGTCACGCAGGCTGTAAACACTGTATAACGTTCTACTCGTTGTGCGCGTAACCTGACCCCAGAGATCCCGACCACTGCTATATTTGGCGAGCGCAGTGGTGTCGGTGCTCGTGTCTCAGAGTGAGATAAGTGAAGGAGGCTGGGGTTCCTGGCCTCTCTCCTGCACTTCCCTCGCTTGATAATGAATATCTGCTGGCGTGTGTGTAGGTAAAGCTAAAAACAATGACATACACGGACCGAGCTTTCGTTTTCGGGCCAACTTCCTTTTTTGAATGACCTTTTCGTGTCTGGAAAGTACATGTGACTCTAGGAGGTCAATCAGTTCAGCTCAGTAACAATGAAGCATCATTACCAGCAATAAAATGCTTGAACTCTTGAAAATTGCCCGGCAACAAAAATGACATTAATAAAGTAATAAAAGTTGAATAAAACTTAATTAGAAATAATTTAATAATACAAGGAAGTAGATAAAGGAGGTCTTTTGTACAAAAGGCCTAGTACACATGGACGTTTAACTCAACACTTAATGCCAAACTGCTGCACAGACTGTAATACTGTATGTGGCCTGCGGGGGCAGTAGTCAGTGTTGTTTTAACCGGTGGGGTTTGAGCTTCATCGTTCACTGTAGTAGTGAATATGGATCAGTGGCTTTATTAGACCTGAACCTTGACATTGTTGTGTTAAAAATCCTCCTGATACGGCGGAAACATCGTCGCCGCTACTGGGATCAGAATCTGACTGAAGAATCATGGGATAGACACGGTCCTCCAGAGCTAAACTAATTTCAGCAGAAACTGACGCCAAGAAAAAGTGCACGCAACCTTCCTTTGAAGCCGTACAAAAGGGGCAGCCGACCAAACGTGAGCCCCGAAAGCCTGTGTGGATGGTCTGATTCGCTCCAACATGCAGAAAAATGGTCGGCGTCTGATCTGAGCCCACCTGACACTACAAACATCAGTAAAATGCTTAATACAGGGCCTCAGTACTGTTCAGTAGTGTTCAGTAGCCCAATGGTTTGTGGGTAGAAAATGCAGAACTACTGGTGTTTACAAAATCCAGGAGCGGAATGTGGGTCCAGATGTGAAGACCCCTGGTTTCGTATGTGATGGTCAGGATGAAGTTTTGGAGTTTTGGATGGAGATTTGCTTTTGCGCGACTCTTCGCTGTGCGGCCAAGAGAGAACGCTGAATGGCTTATTTTCGCATCCTCATTTATATCAACACCGAAAATTTACCATGAGATATCGTGATGTCATTTGAACTCCATATCGCCCACCCCTAACACCAAGAACGATCCTAGAGACATTAGTCAGGTTCCCACTGACCCAACGCCTGTGTTTGTCCAATCCTCTCTCTGTGGTACCTGCCTCAAGCTCTATAGAAATACTGGCGTTTCGTAGTTGCTGTTGTTGTTATTGTCCGTCTCCTCGTCCAACCATACAAAAAACACCATGTTTTTGAGGGTCACGTGACTTAAATCGATCAAGATATTATCTGCGTTCCAAATGTTCAAAATATGGCCTTGTTGAATCATCTAAAAACATTAGTGAAGTGAGAGTTTCTGTTTCTAAACTGTTTTCATCGCTCGTTATTTAGTTCTGAAATCCATTAGTCAGCAGGTTCTTGTAAACCCACCTACTGGCTAAAAAACACAGCAGTTCTAGGCTAATGCACACAGAACTGACTGTTCCAGATCAGCGGCTCCCAACCCTGGTCCTGAAGGCCCCCTTGCCCTGCACATTTCAATGTTTTCCCTTCCAGAACACCCCCACGTCAACCAGGTCTTCTTTAAGTGTCGCTGTGAAAACACGGCGAGGTGCAAGAGCAGGGAGGCCTCCAGGACCAGCGTCAGGATCTACTGCTAAAGATGACCGATAAAACCGGTTTGGAGGGAAGAAGGGCGTAAACACGGCCGCCAAACGGTGCCTTGGGACAAAGCGTCTGGCTCTCCGCCACGTCCCTGAAGGACAAGTCAGCCGGAAGCAGGAGCCGTCTGCCACGCTAGGCCCTTCGTGCCGGTTGTGTAAAAATGACTCAGCATCAGCAGACGAGGACGGTGACTCATCCCAACCTGAGGTTCCTAGATGGGACCTTTCGGCTCTACGTTCCTGAGAACTGAAACCAGACCCGCAGGGCTGCGGTGCGTTACGCCACACCAACAAACCAGAGCGCACGGGAGGACCGCGAGCCAGTCCGGTCGCAGCGTCACCTCCATTAGTCATCGTGACAGGGTGAACGCCCCCTGCAGCCACGTGACCACGGCTCAGTATCAGGGGCAGGGCCGTACGCCAAGCTCACGGGACGACACCGCACACGAATGACGTGTTTCACCAGATTAAAAATAAAAACGTCAACACAAAACTCACATTTTATTTGACTGACAGTGCAAAGTGCAAAATGACACTTTAGATTATGAATTATTGGCCATGAATTATCATACACATCAAACGTTTTGCCACAAAATATATCAAATATTTATATAATTATTATATTAATATTATTATAAAGTTTGTGCATATTGTTTATATTAATATTACTATACATATTCTTAATATTCATGGTATTATTATAATAATATTATAAATATAAATGATGGTATTAATTGAATCATATATGATAAATATTTTATAATGTTATTTTATTATTATTATTATTATACATATTTATATTTTGCATTTATTTTAAATAATATAAAATTCAAATAAACATTTTTAACTAAAACTTCTCAGTCTATATTATTTTAAGTGCAAACAGTGATTAAAGTAGGGGCGAGCATGTGCAGTCCCGGAGCCCCAGTGTCCAGCACAGTTTGCCGGTTTCCCTCCTCAAACACACCTGGTTATAAACAGGTGAACTGAACCAGGTGTGTTTGAGGAGGAGAACCACCAAACTGTGCTGGACACCAGCCCGAATATCAGTCATTGGATATGGAATACTGGTTATTGGTTTTCGGATATTAGATTATAGATTAGATTATAGGACATTATCAAATATCAGTTATCGATTTTCCAATATCGGTTTTCCAATATCATTTATCGGTTTTCCAATATCAGTTATCGGTTTTCCAATATTTGTTTTCCAATATCAGTTATCAGTTTTCCAATATAATTTATCAGTTTCTGATTTTCCAATATCAGTTATCGGTTTTCCAATATTTGTTTTCCAATATCGGTTATCAGTTTTCCAATATCATTTATCAGTTTCCGATTTTCCAATATTTGTTTTCGGTTTTCCAATATCAGTTTTCCAATATCGGTTATCGGTTCTCCAGTGTCGGTTATCGGTTCTCCAATATCGGTTAACGGTTTTCCAATATCGGTTTTCCAATATCGGTTATCGGTTTTCGAATATTGGAGCACCGCTACCCTAAACGGCTAAAATAAAAACATGAAACTAACGACCTGCGCGGCTCCTTTGGCTGTATTCGAGCAAGTTAAGCTCGGAGGAAAGCGAGCTGCTAAGTTAAAGCGAACAGTGCGCTCACGGCGCTGTTTCTGTGGAGAACAGACGTTGTTGCGCTTTGTTTATGGATAAACCGACACTTTTCCAGCAGAAATCTGTGGCGCGCGCTCACCTCCTCAACGTCCGCGACGATCTCGTTGAGCTTCTCGTCGTCCTCGAGCAGCTGCATCAGCTCGGCGATGGAGAAAGCGCTCAGCATGTTCCCGAAGCGAGCCATTTCTGGCGCGTCCCTGCCCTGTCGTCTCCCCTCTGGCCTCCTTCACAACTTCCACACTCGGCGAAGCGGGGGAACCGACCCCCAACAACACACACCCTCGCTCACACGCAGCGGCGACGGAGCCCGACGATACTCTCTCCGGACGGAAGACGAACGCGCTCCAATCGGCCTACGTGCAGCCTACCTAGGGCTACTAGGAAGAGAGGGCGCTTTCGGGAGCCATTTTTAGGCCTTGTTCCAAATCGAAGGGCTCGATTTTTTTTTGGGTAGATTTAGGTTTTGCTTATTTGTCACATACACAGTTATACGAGTACAACATGTAGTGAAATGTTTTACCCATTCGAGGCAGTAAGCACACACACCTGCAGCCGTGGGCAGCCAAAGCCACAACACTTGGGGAATCAAGCCCAAGACCCACTTCCCAGAATCTTAGGCCACAGCTGACAGTTTTTTATATTTAATTTTAATTTTTTTAATGATTTCTTTGTTCATTAATTGTTTGTTTATTAAACTTAATTGAAATGTATTGAATTTTATTTTATTATTTACTTATTTAATAAAATAAAATAAAATTCAATTCAATTCAATTAAAATTTATTTATTTATTTAACAATAACTACACATTTTTACATTTACATTTATTCATTTGGCTGACGCTTTTATCCAAAGTGTCTTCCAAGACGTGGAGCAGTGTAGCTTGCAGTGTACCTTGCTCAAGACCACCTCAGTAGTGCCTGGACCAGGACTTGAACCTGTGACCTTCAGGTCCCAAGGGCAGTGTCCTAACCAGTAGGCCTCCACTGATGCATATTTTACACATTTATTTCATAGTCAAAATTACACCAGCGGTGTTGGGCCGCAGTCTCCGTAGCCCTACGTTTCCACACGTTTTAGAGCAGGGGGTGGGCAACTGCAGTCCTGGAGGGCCGGTGTCAGTTTGGCGATTTCCCTGCTCAAACACACCTGGTTCAACTCACCTGTCCATTGCCAGGTTAGTGAGTGTGTCTGAAAAGGAGAACTACATAACTGCTCATTCCGGCCCCTCCGTGACCCCTGATTTAGTGTGTACACCCACTAGGGGATCTTTACCACACCCAAGGTCGTTTGACCCCCAAAGTGCATGTGGGCAAGAATTGGTTTTCCTCCCAGTTACTGTTTGTCTTCAAGCTTTGTGTTCCTACGTGTAAGGAAATGTGGGATGAGCTGATTCCTGGCCATGTCTGTGTCTATGGCCCACTGGCTTTGTTGGGAAGTTGTAAGCGTCACAGTCGAGCCCAACTGCCTTTATACCGATAACTGCTGGATTTCCCCACCCAGCGCAGCCATGTTGCAGGATGTTTTGCCACTCGGCCCAACTGAGGGGTTGTGCTCCGGTGATATAGTGACGTAAATTCTGCGCATTACCGAAGCGCCTCAGTTCGAGTACACTTAAGCCTCTGTAATGTTTGCAGTTTCGCTGAGGAGACCAGATCCATAGGTGAGGCACAGGCAAAGGCACTTGCCACCTGCAGGCCTCATTCCAGTCTCACCGCTCACTTTCCGCCTGGAGGTCAGTCCTTTCAAGTCTGCTTCACAGCCAAATTCTTCAACAAAAGGCCTGAATGACTGGGACTGTTGAGGCTGACATGATGCTCCATTCAGCGTGGCCACAGATTCCACCAGTTTGACTTTGGCCAACAATTTAAAGCAAACACTGCGGGGTGTTCTGTCACAAAGGATGATGGATACTGCGATTCTTCACAGAGAACAACCCGTCCTTGCCTCTTGTTTGGCACAGTGTGAAATATCATTTCTGCAATTCATCACAGCCTCATTTGTTGCAGGCGTCTCAGTGGCGCCGCCCTGTGGTCTGACAATGAAAAGGTCCCAGGTTTGATTCCCGTCCAGGACGCTCTTGGTTTTTTTTTACTGTGTGGAATCCAATTTCCCCCCCAAAGACCTGTGAAAAAATAAGTGCGTCCCATGGAATTGTTGATATTTTTCTACGAGGAAACATTTCACCCTCTCAGATGCAGCACCTACAGGTGAAGTGAAGGCGACTGTTTGTCATTGTGAACACACTCAAGCACCACAACGAAACGTGACCTCCGCATTGAACCCATCACACATGCAGCAGTGGGCAGCTATCAACCGGGACTTGAACAGGCGACCTTCAGTTCACAAGGGCACGGTCCTAACCACTAGGCCTCTACTGCCCCACTGCAGGTAAAGGTGATCTACTGCAACTAATAGCACATAAAATTAATGTTTTACATCAATTATTTTTAATTACCAACATACAGAGCAGTCACATGGAAAAAGTAAGTGCTCCCTTACATTGTCACACCTTCAAGTCTACCAGTGTAGGATCAGGGGTCTTAGTTTAGGCACTATTTCGAAAAAAGGGCAGGATTTGCATGAGAAACCCTCAAACATCTTGGACTAAACTGAAGGAATTTTGCATGTAAGAGCCATCAAACATTTCCCCAAGCCGACAAGAACACCCACAAGATACTTTTTCTGCTAAAGGTGGCGATACGAGCTTCTGAGGTCAAGGGCGTACTTACTTTCTCTAACACCTGTTGATATTTTTGTTTGAATAAAAAGCTTCTTTCTGGTGTTGTTCATCATCTTTATCTGTAGGCGCCGTATTAAAGAGGGCGACACGTTCACTTGTTCGAATGGTTTGAAAACAAATCCACAATTTCCATGGGGTGTATTTATTTTTTCACACGAGTGCAGCTCATGCGAATCGGAGATGCTAAACTGGCCCTAGGTGTGAATGTGGACGTGTCTCCCCAGTGATGAACTGGAGTCCTGGTCGTTTCCCGGCCTTTCGCCCTATGCACACTGGTATTGGCTCCAGCACCCAGAACAGTGCAACGACCCCATGACCCTGATGAGGAGAAGCTGCGTCAGAAAACTAAACAATGGCGCATTTGTTGCAAAAAAACTCACACGTTACACTGCGATTAAGATCTGTGCTTCTTTATTCACCTTCCTAATGTTTAAATAAGGCGTTTCACACGTTTTCACACATTCTCATGCATTCGCTTCAAACTATGACATTTCCATCCCTGAGGCACCTCACGTTCCATTCAAGCCACTGGCGCAAAATGCTAACAGTGGTGCAGGCTTTTGGAAGGCGATGTCATGACATTGTGAATTATGGGTCGTCTGCCATTTTTGCAGGGTTGGTCAGTTGTGGCTGGTTCTGAACAACTGAGAAAATCGTCATTTAATATCCGTTTTGTCCGATTTGACGTGTTCTGTGGCCCAAGGACTCACTACATATGTTGGCATGTCCATCCACATGGCTACCAGATCAGATGCGGTGCTCCAATAGTACAACTGCAAACAAGATAAGCAACCTGTTCCTGCCACTTGCTGCGGTCAGGGAACTGAAATTATAAAAGGTAAAGTGAAAATGACCATTTGTTATTGTGAACACACCCAAATCGCACAAAGCGCACCACAATGAAATGTGGCCTCTGCGTTTAATCCATCCACACGTGGAGCAGCGGGCAGCTACCAACAGTGCCCAGGGAGCAGCGTAGCGGGACGGTACCTTCCTCAAGGGAACCTCAGTGGTGCCCAGGGACTCGAACCTGCGACCTTCAGACCACACACACTTAACTGTTTTTTTGTTGTTGTTGCCTTTGGTAAAATATCTAGATTTGTACAATGTAATGGACGTGTTGGTCTAGTCGCCTCACAGTGAGAAGGTCCTGGGTTCGATCCCCAGGTCGGCCACAGGTGCCTTTCTGTGCGGAGTTTGCAAGCTCTC
>JBBPDA010109139.1:0-10546 GCA_037974385.1 Arnoldichthys spilopterus | reverse complement strand
TTATTTCTGTGACCATTGTGAGTTTTTCTTTCATTGACTGAAGGGTACCAACAATTTTGTCCACGTGTGTATATCCTTTCATATCAGTGGTATCCCCTACTGCCAGTGTAGTCTCTGCAGGATAAAGCTCACTGCCACACTGCAGACATTGTTTAGGAATGGTTTGAGGAACATGGCAGAGAATTCATTGCATTAAATTGAACTGGGCTACTTAGGTTAGTCCCAGTTATTTTTGCGTTATTTATGCATCACAAGTATGTGGAATGACAGAAATTGATCAGGATGATAGCAAAACACAATTTGTTTTCTGATTGGTTAGGGCTTGTTTACATATTACAGCCTCATTATTGGCCCCTGAAGCATTTCAGTAATGGCATAATGCTTCTAGAGTGCAGCATTTAACACTATACAGCACTACTCCCCACGCCAGCACGCATACACACCCACTTCATTTAAATCCAAGTCCAGCTTGCAGAAATACTGGACTGAGGGAATTTTCTGCTTGATTGTTGAAAGCTGCTGCATTCATTTACTTGTGACCTTGCTCGGGTGGTGCTTCCTGTCTATGGTAAACACGGCTGGTTCATTTGAAAGAAAAATCTTTAGCAATTCAGAGTTCCCAACACCGTTTGGGTGGGGGAGCTTTTAGAATCTAATGCGGCTTGAACATCTAAACGAATGCGGTGTTTAAAATTTTCTCCCCAATCTTTAATCATGTGTCCCGTGTGTGCAATTACTGTTCTAATGAGGTAGCGCTCCACTTGCCAGGAGATGAAACAAATAACAAGCCTGGGAGGAAACACCGAACAACCAGATAGAACAAATGACATACAAATGTGGACTTTTGCTTCAGTGTTTTGTATCTGTTTATATTTTGTGTTGTTCTTAGATTGTTCTAATGTGTGTGCATAGTGAGAACTTGAGGTTATGGTGGTCTGTGTGTTTTTCAGGGCATTAGAGGACTTCCAGGAGAATTGGGACCTGTTGGACCTAGGGTAAGAGTTCACAGTAAACTTTATAACACTGCCAGTAAGAGGAATAGCTATAGGACAGGCAAGGCAGGCATTTACCCGGGGCACTAAGGTGCCCCATAAGCAGAGAATCTAAGTCAAATGTCAATATGTGAGAACCTAACAATCTTCCTAAATCCTCTAATGGGCCATGTACACCAACACCTCTGGAAGGGGGAGAGGTTTAGAGGATCCTGCATGTCTTGATATGTATATGACTATATGTCTTGGGATGTTTATGACTTTGGTGAGTCTATCTAGGAAGCTGAGAAAAAATAAGTTATTTCATCTTTGCAGTTGTCCTGACTGGCTTGTTGAAGGCTAATGTTACCTATAGGCCTACGGTATGGAATAAAGATGTTACTGCTTTGCCTGAAAAATCAGCTATTATTTAGCATTGCTCTCCTAACTAAGCCTTGACTAGAACTCAGTTAAACTACATTGTAAAAATAGAACTAGAACTCTCTAGAAATATGTTATGCCCAATGTGAGCAATATATGTAAATTCTGTGTTACTGTTTAAAAAATATCATTTATAATGTCATAAAACCTGTAACAGGGCGAGAGAGGCCTTCCAGGACCAACAGGTTCAGTTGGACCAACAGGACTTCAGGTATGTAAAGAGAGAGAGAGAGAGAGAGAGAGAGAGAGAGAGAGAGAGAGAGAGACAGAGAGAGAACACATTTAAATAAAAAAATTGTCTGCAATAACTTTATCTAGCTGATTTTCATCTGCATCTAGAGATTTATTCCATCATCAGTGAAGGAGCTAGTAGGCATTGCCCCACTGCTCTCTGCTGGTGTCTTGTAGTATTGCATTACCTAACTCCCAGTTAGTATATAACGATCTGCTGTGTGCACGAAAAAGAAAAATAGGGTGATGCTGACTACATTCATTATAGTATAATATCAGCATACGTTTGCTGAAAGAAAGAAAGTAATGAAAGTTAAAGTGCTGTAGCTACAATAAATTTAAATTATAGTTCTGGGGGTTTTTTTCTTCTTTTTTGAGCAAAAATGAAAATAAAGCCTTCTTCAAAACAAGTTTTGCTTGCTTATTGAGTAACTCCACTGTCAGCGCGTTTGTTTCCACTTCCTGTGATATGACAGAAAGAAATATTCTTTTGAAGGTGTAGTCTGCTTTGAAAGAATGCCATGTGTTAGCTGTCCACAACCACACCACAGCCTTATACATATGTAGCTTGTATTACATTTGTTTTAAATTGTTTGTAAAGAAATATATTGATTTAGCATTTCATTACTACATTTCAGGGACCTCCAGGCCCAGTTGGGCCACCTGGGACAGAGGGTCCTACTGGACCAAAGGTAATATTTCAGTGATGTAAAGCAAATATGAATGTTTGTTTGAGGGGAACAGGGCAATGTGCTAAACACTAGGCCACCACTGCCATCATTAATCCAGCGAGTGTAGAAAGACCTGACTGAGAGAATGGATTACTGTGATGACAGAAATGAGTCATCAGATGAGCAGGACAAGCTAAAAGCTGAGGTGTGAAAAATTTGCTACCTAGCTATATACTTTGCATCATTTAGTTTCTGCCGTTGACTGAAAGGATTAAAAAAAATGGTCCCTGGTATTTAGTTTGTACTTAATTAAAACAAAATTGCTGTTTTCTTTAACATTGTGTTTGAAGGCCAAGGTGAGAGTGCTAGCTGGATTATATTTCTTAACCAATGGCTAAGCTACCAGGCTAGTTGGTTGACACCACAGGGATTCCCAAAGGTGGTATGATGCATGCGTATCTGGGTATTGTAGTGAGAGAATACTGATAAAAATGATATAAAATAGTAAATGCTTTCTAACCATCGAGGCTGGGTGGAACGGTGTTCTGCTTCTGAATACTGCATATTATGACAAATGACTTATTAATCTGTTTTAGGCTACAAGGCCCCTTTAATCTTAATTTAGTGGGCAGTAGTGGCCTAGTGGTTAGGACATTGCAAGACCCATCCCAGGGACTACTGAGGTACCCTTGAGCAAGGTAACATCCTGCTACACTGGTCCCTAGGTGCTATTGATAGCTGCCTGCTGCTGAACGTGTGCACTAGTAATGGGTTGAATGCAAAGGTCACATTTTGTTGGGGTGCTTGATTGTATTTAAAATGACAAATAGTCACTTTCACTAATGTAACAAATGATTTTGGACTGTTTCTTTTGGTCTCTTCATCAGGATTTACACAATGTATGCTGAAGTTTCAAAAGGTTAAAACATAAATGGAAACAATAGAGTATTTGGGTGTTGACTGATACATAAACTGATGAAGGACGCACATGTTTGAATCCTTAAACATCACTATATGGTTAATATAGTTTTATGCCAGTAAATTGTCATCTAATATGAATAAGAGAGAGAAACTATTTTCCCAGTCAACTATATTTGTCTGGCCTACTTTCTTGATCTAAGTGCTGATACCAAAGGTCAGATAAATTTTTTCTTTCCCCTTGTAGGGAAACTCCGGGGCTCGTGGGCATGATGGCCTACCAGGAGCACCTGGCTCTAAAGTGAGTAGGCTACTCCGCCAGTTGTTGACAAAACTTGGGGTTTTTCCCCCTTGCCAAAGGTGTGAAAATGAACATTTCCTTTCTGTTTCATTCACTCTCAGATCTTAGAAAATGATTTTGGAGCGATCTCTGCATATTTCTATTATATATTATAGATTATAGATGAAAACATCTTTCCTTTAGAGTTTCTCTGGCTTGGAGCCAATGGAACAAATCCAGTAATGTGAATTAAGCATTGCTAAATGGAACAGTGGAATACTTTAATTTCAGCTTTCAGCTGACAGATTTGCTGCGTCTGACAGGATGCATTTTTTTTCTCTTTTTTAAGAATTGTTGTTGCTTTTCTGAAAATATGGCCATTTCCGTTTTTGTCAGCTGCAAGACATGATAGCCATCTTTTACTTATCAAAACAGCTAAAATTGCACCTTTACACTCTCATATTTTGTCCTTTAGACAATAATAAACATTGTTCATGTTTCATTACACTCTCCAGTGGGTTTTTTATGTAAAATGTCAGTCAGAAATTATCTTAATCAAAAATGAATAAAATAAATGAGTTTTCACTCTTTTCCATTTTAGAATAACACAAACAATTGTGCTGTGATCAAACATATTAAATGAACAGTTTAACAAAAAAAAATGTACAGAATTTTTCACTTTTGTGGTCAATCAGCAAAGCCATTTTTGGTGTCCAAATTTTGCTTCTTTAGTTTAGAAGTACAGTTGCCAGGCTAATATTGCTAAACAACAGTGGAACAAATTGTTTCTGTAGAAACACATTACCAAAGCTTCTATTGAAAAACACACATTTTTCAAAGCACTGTCAGTGTGGTTTAAGATACATATGACTCACTCTGAGCTATTTTTCATTATAGGCTGTGTCCTAAATCATCAATCCTGCATTACCTTAGTGGATAGATGCAGGTTCAGTGAGTTCAGAGAAGTTTCAAGCATGTATTGTTTACGGAAATGGTTTGGGCTGCTTTAATTTTAGTAGTATTTGTTAGAAATGCTAGTCTAACAGCTGCAATTCTACATTAAAAAAGCAGGATTTGAATTCGAAACATGTCTTAGCTGATCACTTGCATACAGTGGACAAATTTTTTTTTTGCCAAACTATTCCTTTGAACTGATCACAGCTAGCTTAAAAGTAGCAGACTGCTTCATCGGGAGCCACCTGAGATTCTTTTTCAACAGGATTAAAGAGGTTCTACATATGCAGAGGTCTTGTTAGTATGTAGGTGTTCGCACCCGGAGGAGCCGGCAAGGAGCCCTACCTTTACAGCCGCTGGGTGTTGAGCTAGCAGGGGTGTTTTCAGCGTGTCCCCATGGTGATGGCAATCAGTGCTTTATGTGTTTTTATATGTTTTTGTGCCTCCTAAGCCAAAGCCCTTATAAGCATAGTTGTCCAACCGGGCAATGCAGAGTCTTTGTCACTGGTAGCAGATGTGGCTGGCATGGTGCCTAGGCCACACCAGATTTTTTTATCTTGCCCATGAATCCTTCTCCCTTGTCCCTCTACTCTATCTTGAGTCCACCTGTGGTCCATAGTAGCGGCTCAGGTAGCTAGGGGGCCTCCTTTTTTTGGCTCCCTGGTGAGTGCACCGGTGGCACGAGGCTGGTAGAGAAGTGAATTGCTCGCACTTGCTTCTCGTTGTAGGATTTTCTAGATTGGTAGCAAGTGTGCCAACTGTATGCCTGGAGTCCCGCGGCCAGTGGGAGACAGACTCTTGAAAAGGCTGGTGTGGCTAAGAGTACGCTAGCTAAAACTGTGCCGTGTTTACATCTGGCATCATCGGAGAGTGGTGAGGGCCCACACGCTTTCCGTTGGTGTTGTTCTTCTGCCTCTTCTCAGTGCAGGGCCTAACTCTTCTAGTTTCGCATCACACTGCTTCCTCCTCCTAGTTGCACAAACCATAGTGCACTCGCCTTGTAAACATGGCAGTGCAGATTTAAGACCCATGTGGGGAGGTGTAGTTCCTTAGCTCCCCCCTTGTGTTTGGACCCTTAGCTGCTGAAAACTGCTTGTCTGGGCAATTGATGTTTTTTTTAGCATTTATAAACATCCAGCACTATAGCTTGACGTTTTGCTATGAAGCATTAAAAATTGTTAACAAGATTATGGAACTATACACTAAATGTGGGGTGCCCATTTTGAGTAGTAATTTAAGTCAGTTCACCTGTGCAAAAGATTGCTTTATTTGGGGAGGAAAGCAAAGTTACACAAAGGGAGGCATAAATGACAGATTATTAGTCAAAAATGAAAAAGGGTTTCCCCAAAAGCAAGAGGCCTCGTGGGTAAAGAAGGTAAAAGTGAGCAGCACAGAAAGGCAGCCACAAGTGTAATCTCTCTGTACTGCCCTGGAAGAAAAAAACAGGATCTTAAATATACTTGTCTAAGAAACAGTTAAGAACAGTTGAGACCAGTCTGTCAAGCCATTTGGTGTCCCTGAAAGTTTTAGGAAACTTCTGGAAGTTATTGGGGCTACTGCATCTGCCTGATAATGTGAACTGTGTAATTTAGCTGAAGAGTAGATCATAACCTTGTGACATTTTACGGCACTATGTGAAGGCCACTGGGCCTCAGTTTCCAGACAGTAGGTAGCCTAGGAGTAAAAGCAGCTGTATTAGAGAGAATTATAAATGTTTTAGGGTCTGAGACAACTGGGATCACAGCACTTTGGAACGTGGGTAACCTGGTGGAACCATCAGTATATCTTGATCAGTATGTCTTAATAAAAACTTCCTGTCTAACCTAACTGTATTTGGTACATAAATTCAAGCAAACACACAAAAAGGGAGAATTCAGTTAAAAATAAAGCACCAAATAAAAATGTAGGATAAGTTCCTTTTAGGGCTAAAATGCATTATTTTATATTTTTTTCTTCTCAGGGATCAGAAGGAGAGCCTGGGCTTCATGGGCCTCCAGGTATTCAGGGCCTACCAGGCTTAATAGGCCAAAAGGTGTGTTTTACTAATACTGTCAAATCATCTCTAACCTCTTTTTGTTACAGATTGCAATTCAAGATAAAGACTTGTAGAGTTTAAAGGATGATTTAATTTATTGAATTTAATATTCTCAGCAATTTTGGAACTTATATTATATATATATATATATATATATATAATATAATTCTGGAAAGGATTACAAGACCATTTTTAAACAGTGGTAAATCTTCCTAGAAGTAGCGCAGTGACAACTGATCCAGGAAGCCACAGAAAAACTTTGATAAACGTCTAAGGAAAAGCAGGTCTTTTATCTTTCATTCTAAATAATCCAATCATTTTGTGTGTGTGTGTGTGTGTGTGTGGTGGTGGTGGTGGTGGTGGGGGTGTTAATGTTCTTGTTATACTGTTTTGTATAAATCATTTAAATTAAACAAAAATTTGGTGTCCAGCGTTTGTTTCCCATTGGAGCTGTGAGGCTAATGTATTTAGCAAGCAATGGAAGCTTATTGCCACCAGTTGGGACCATGCAAGCTCCATACCTTACCTCGTAAAAAACCTGTTTATGTGGATTCTGACAGTGTATGGCTTGGTTAGTGATTTAGGTCCGGCAAGTAATTTTGATTATGTTTTCTAATTTGCTCAAACTAGCAACAGTGGTATCTAGGCAGGGGAGGATTTTTACTTTTTGGACCTGAACTACCACCTCTTGACAAAAGCAGTCATTGTAAAGTCTCAAAATCACAGATTCGTGTTTTATTGTGTTTTACAAACTGTGCCAACTCTTCCGGGAAAATGTTTGTATTTTTTTTCCAAATCATTCCACAATGTTCAAAACATACTGTGTTTGCTCTGTGTTCACACACCAAGGGTAATTGAGAATGAGTAATTGTCACATTTAGTAATAGTGTGACCTCTTTTTTTTAGGGTGAATCTGGAGTGCCAGGTTTAAAAGGAAGTCAGGTACTGTGGCTGCTCTGTGGAGGGTGGTGGCTTGTGACATTTATTTTATTTCCGTCTGGCTTGTGTGTTTGTGGAGAGGAAATTTAGTCTTAAGAGTGCAGAAACAAAGTCAGTGAGACTTAAAAAATAACTGTTTCTCTGAAATACCGCAAACCTGTAACCACAGAGCATGCATTAGTTTGCACACACAGATGTCTTGATTATGCATGATTATCATGATTTACTATTTATCAACTGTTGCCATCGGCAATATTTCACATGGCACCATGTGACTTGCTAACAGCTACAAGCAAATTTATTTTAAAGTATTTCATTTCACTTGCTGAGCAGCTTTTCTCTTTCAAGGGAGAGAAAGGCAGTGACGGATTACCTGGAGTCCCTGGAACACCTGTACGTAACTTTCAAGCCTTCTGATATAAAAAAGATTGTTCTTTGGGTTTTTCAGAATTTCCAGAGGTATCTGAGTGTGGTTTAAAGCGATAGTTTGGCAAAAAAAATGTACACATTACATTTACACAACTCTCCCCTTACACAAGTTTAGTTAATCAGCCAAGACCTACAGTAAGATGGACAAAGGAGCTTGTTAATTTGTTCACTGACCTCAAAATCTAAAAACAAATATATATCCTGAAAAAGTAAAAACAAAAATATCTTTTTATATTGTGCTTTATATGACATGTTGTAACGGACCTGTCTTTTGTCTTTGCAGGGTGAACCTGGCCCCAGAGGGTCTAAAGGAGAGGTGTGTATGCTGATGTTTGAAGCAGCTCACATATTTGCACAAGCATTTCCTGCTGATTCACAAACTGGGGGGGCTTTCGGTTTCTGACAGCTGAGGATCCACTTCAGTGACATGTCGAGCATTGAGGTCAATGGTTATGTGTTGACAGCTTACTGATTTTGTGCCATGACCACAGTTGACATTCAGGTGACATTCTATGAGCTGAATTTGCTAATGTGAACAGGGAAGAACAGTTCTAGAAAATAGTCTCTGTTTGGCCAATATACCCTAAAGCTTGTTCTGAAAAATCAAATACATTTTTAAAAACTTTCTTCCTTTTTCTTTTTATCTCTCTCTGTCTCCCTCTCTGTCCCCTCACTGTCTCCCTCTCTGTCCCTCTCAGAGAGGTATAGCTGGAGATCCAGGAACCAGTGGGGCTAATGGGAAAATGGGAGAAATGGGTCTGATGGGACCAACAGGACCAAGAGGCTTCCCCGGTCAGGATGGGTTACCAGGACAACCAGGGGTCCCGGGTTACCCAGGGAAACCGGTGAGTGCCATTTTTGTGGAAGTACATATTTTTTAAGAGGGCAGGGCAAGCTGGCGTATTGCATTTTAGTTCAAAATAATCACTGGATGAGTCATTTTAGCGCAATCAAGCACCAAAACAGAGCACATGGACAACATGAAATTAAATTGAACTATAATGGTATGTGATCGTATATATATTATAAATCTTCATACCATTCTTGGTTATAAGAACTAAGGGATTTACAAGTTCATAGTTATTTAAGAAGATTTAATATATTGTGTGGCCATTTGGGGGAGGGGTTAATGCACACTGTTTAGGAAGACAAACTTGAGCAGAGACCTCAGATTTTAAATTGCCCTGGCTCCTCCCCTAATTAAATGGAGCTGTGCTTTAGGCCTAAACCTAGCTCTGCATATGTCCTTGGGTTCTGTCAGCAGTACACCCAGTCTGGTTAAATGTGAGGTGACGGGATGGTTTGGGAAAGTGCCTTTTATTGTCCTGGGTTCCTTCTCTGTCTTTTTGTGGTGAGTGTGTGGCACAGGGCACATACGTAGGGCAAAGACACAGTGGGGAGGTCCCCCAGCCACATCTGGGGAGTGCTGCTTGTCTTCATTGTGCATCCTTTGATAAGACACAGCAGCAGCAGAAATCTAGACCTTTTGTACATGCAATTTATACTGTGGTGCTTTGCACTGGGGCACCTGGGCTATTCGGACCATCTCTCTGTTATGCTAATTCCAGCATACAGGTCACTTGTGAGGCACTCCCAACTGGTTCTGAGGCAGGTGAAATCCTGGCCGGCAGGAGCCATATCTGCTTTTCAGGCCTGTTTTGAGCACACTGACTGCAACATGTTCAGGGAGGCTGCAACCACCGGCGACTGCACTAAGTTACACATTACACAGCATCAGTGACCAGCTACATCAGCAAGTGCCCTGATGATATCACTGTCTCCAAGTTCAACACCACGCCCCCCAACCTAAAGCCGTGGACCACTTCTGATGTGCATGCACTACTAAGGACCCAGGATGCCACTTTCAAAGCGAGGGATAAGGCAGGCCTAAGAACACTGAGGGTCAAACTATCCTGGGTTATCAGAGTAGCAAATCATGTACACGCTCAAAAGTTGCCCAGACACTTCAAAGTAGCAATGACACAGCACTTTGGCAGGGCATCCATACTATCACCAACTACAGGACAACACCACTTGTCTGTGGCGGTGATGCCACATCTTCTACAAGTTTGAGATGCAGAACAAAGTGCAGTGAGGCAGACCACCCCTCCTCCTTATGACCAGGTATTGCATCTGAGCACAGCTGACGTGAAAAAACTCTACACAGAGTCAACCCATGGAAACCTGCTGGATCAGACAATAGTACCAAAAAAACAAAATCCTTGGTGTTCAACTGACGGAGAACCTCACCTGGTTCCTTAACAGCTCCACAGCCAAGACAGCCCAGTTGCATGTCTACTTCCTAAGGAGACTGGGGAACCACCAGTCCTCACCACTTTCTACAGAGGGACCATTGAGAGCATCCTGAGGTCAGCTAAGAAGATCATCAGAATCTCTCTCCCCTCCATCACGGACATTTACACCACACGCTGCATCCGCAAAGCCACTAGCATTGTGGATGACCCAACACACTCCTCACATAAATTGTTTTCCCTCCTGTGTCTGGAAGAAGGTACCGAAACATTTGGGCCTTCACTACCAGAATGTGCAATAGTTTCTTCCCACAGACTATAAGACTCTTAAACACTGAGGGACTGTCAACACACACACACACACACGCGCACACACACACACACACACACACACACACACACACACACACACACACACACACACA
>JBBPDA010109138.1:0-10546 GCA_037974385.1 Arnoldichthys spilopterus | reverse complement strand
TATATATAAATTCTGATTTTTTTATATTAGGGTTGCACAATTCTGGGACTTAACCGGAATTTATGGGAATTAATGGGAATAAACCGGAAATTTCAAAGTTGAAGGTTGGGAACATAAAATATAGTTTGTAGAAAATATATTGTAGCATAATCTTGGCTTAAACAATCAGATTTAAAACAAATACAGTTAAGTATCTATGCTATTCCTTAATCACAGGCACACAGCACACTACTTACTGCAGGGCCATTGAGGCCACACCCCCTACATGCACTGTTCATTCCTCCATCACATTCACAATGATTTCTAGAATTCTGAATTTTTGAGGCCACAGCAGAGATACAGACTATTGAATCCACACATTTGAGCCAGGGGGCTACATAAAGTCAAGTACGTTTTGATTATATTTTGTGGAATAAGCTATCATGAGAAGTGTTGAATGGTGTTGAAATCTCCCTGACATTTAAGTTTGTATCACTTTGTTCAATTATCAAGTGAAAAACTACAGTGATGTGAAACTTATGGAACTTTTTGAATTTGTTCAAAATATTCTTTCATACAGTGCATATAGATAAAGATGATGTTCTTGAACAAAACCACAAGAAAAGTTAGCTTTGCAATCATTTATTCAAGAAAAATACCAAATAAATGTAATATGCTTCCGTGGGGAAAGTAAGTACACCCTTTGCTGAATTTGCATAACCTCCCAGTTCTTCTTTTTAAGAAGGCCTTACATTGTCCTAAGCACTCTTTGATCTAATGAGTTCATAGTTGAATCAATGACTGCAAGCTTACCCTTAAGACAGCAAAGCAACCCTAAACCATTATATTTGTACATCCATGGTTCACAGCTCCCATGAGGTTCTTCTCCTCAAATAATGTCTTTGGTTTACTCCACATAAAGGCCCAGTATCTTTGGTCAAAGCTTTGATTAATCTCTCCAGAGCACATTATTCCAAAAAGGCTGGGCCTTGCAAAAACTAGCTCTCCTCTAATTCTCTTTTTGGAGAACAAAGGCTTTTTTATCCTGGTATACCTCCAGTGGAGGTCTAATTTGTCCGGTCTTGATTGTAGAAATATGCACTTTCACCCTGATAGTTGCGAGAGTTACCTGCAGACTCCATGAAAAAATGTTGGGCTTTTTGAAGACTTCTTAACTCCTCGAACATCTTCCCTCAGACTGAATTTGCTGGGGTGGCCAGTCCTGGATAAATTGTCAGTCATTTAAAATCTCTGCTTTCTTTTATGTCAGTTCTAGGTGTCATTTGTTGGGGTAAATAACGTTTATCTATAGGCACTGTATCAAGCAGGTGAAATGTTTGCTTGTTCTACTTTGGGGAAAAAATCAACAGGCTCCATGGGATGTGTATGTAATGTCAAACAGCAGGGTATGAAAGATTGAACCAGCTTGAACTAGTTTTTTAGCGCTTAATAAAAAAACATATATCTAGAATTGATTTTTCTTTTGGCAAAAATTCTGTGTCCTTCTGTATCTGAAGTGTCCCTGTCTAATGTGGCAAAAGTCCCTCTGCCTGGGAAATGCCCACAGTGGCGCAGCACCAGCTTTCTTTCATTACTGTCAGAAGTGTCATATTTACAGTCTCTGGCCAGAAGCTCCTGTTACCACAGCCTAGTGGTACTTGGGATGGGCATCTTTTGCTTCTGCCTCTACTGCTAAGTGGAAAGTGTGAAGAAAGACAAAGCTTCCAGATACTAAATAGACAAAGAAAGACATCCTTGTGAATTTAAGAGGTTTTCTTATTCGGTTAAACCTTTTTAGAGTGTGTTGTGATTATTAAACACTGTGAATCTTCATGTCTTCATAGTTTTCAACACAGGAGTAGAAGAATGCACTGCTCTGTATTTTCACTTCAGTTTTTTTCTTGTAAGTACGTATGTGTACGTATGTGTGTATGTATGTGTGTACATGTCTGTATGCTTATGCTTGTTGAGATATCGGTCCCTTGCATGTTTTTCAGTGTGTCATGTCAGTTGGGCTTAGTGCACCTTTTGATTCCAAATTGTGGTTTAGGGCATCCAAACTATTTTCCTGCATTTCTGCATATGAACAGCCCTATAGTTCATTTTCTTGATCATCAGTCCTTGCGTTCCACCTATACACTAGGACCTGCTGCCCCTATTGTCTCCCATCACCAGATCATTCTTCATTGGGGCTTCCTTATAACCTGTCTAGTTTAGCTACCATGGACCATCTCCACATCCTTCATATGCCTGCTTTTTCTTTTGGTTGTTCTGGTTATAGGGTGTCGACTAGAGGAGGATTGCTTCCCTTTCTGTGTCTTTGTTCCTCCCAAAGGCTTCTTCCTTAAGGAAGAAGCTTAAGGAGTTTTTCCTGTCGCTATTGGCTTGCTCATTAGGGTCTCAGACCCGGATTCTGTAAAGCTGCTTTGTGATTGATTGTAAAAAGGGGCAGTGGTGGTGTAACATTTCGGGAGTTCCCTCTGTGACCTGAAGGTCGTTGGTTCAAATCCCAGACAGGTACAAGTACCACTGAGGTACCTGTGAGCAAGGACAGATCCTCGAGCACTACCTTCTGCCAGCTGTCTGCTGCTCCTCCACGGATGGGTTTAATACAGATGTCACATTTTGTTGTGGTGCACTGTGTGGTGTGATGTGTTCACTATGACAATCACTCACTTTTTTTTTCTTTCTAAATAAATAGAACTGACTTGAAGGAAAAATTTGACTGAAACATGGCATCTGATCTGCTTTACTGTGTTGGACAGAAGTAATGCAGTTGTGACAGCTGACCAAGGAGAGACGAGCTGAACTGACTGACCTCTGTTTGTCTATTGTTGGGCCTACTTGTTGCCTGATGTCACGCAGTGGTTGGAAGAATATAGATGTGTCTGTGTTGGTGAACAGCCTGAGGCAGCGTAGCCGTTACTGAAGGCTAGAATGGATGTGTACATTCTGTGTAGGATCAGCTCTCTGTCGCCAGCTATTTACTTTGTTTTCATGCTGTTACATAATTCCTGAGTCACACCTGAGAGACACTGTTTTCCAGGAAGTGTGTGTGTGTGTGTGTGTGTGTGTGTGTGTGTGTGTGTGTGTGTGTGTCTGTATTTACTGCCTTGTGAGGTCCAAATGTCCTCATAAAGATAGGAATTATAGGAAAATATGTTGAAGTGAGGACATTTTGATGGTCCTCACAAGGAAACAAGCTGATTTCTCCACATATTCAAGTTTTTTTTAGGAAAAACTAAAAGTGCAGAAAGATTTACTTTTGTTTACTGAGTATATCAATGCCTGTGTGTGTGTGTGTGTGTGTGTCAGCAAGATGCACACCCATTGAGTTGGTGACTGGCTCATGTCTTGGCTGTCTGTTGCTCGTCTGCTCTTTCACCCCATTGGTATTTTCGGTTCCTCTCACTTTTTGACCTCGCTATGCAGTTCTCAAGTCACTCTTACAGAGTCTCACAATGTGTTGACCCAACCAGTCTTTCCTGTCTTGTGTTTTGCAAGGTGTTTTTCCCCTTAGGAGAATCCACATGGCTGCTTTGTTTTTTCTGTCAATAGAGCTGTGTGTACAGTGCTGTACATTAGAATTCTGTTTATTTAGGTTTCAAGCACCACATGTCCTCCTTTATAGTCAACATGGGCTGTTGGTGCTGTGTACTGTGTGCAGTACTGGTCATATTCACCATCATTTTCTTAATGTCTCACTGTCAGGGGACAGTTAAGTTAGCATTAACGCTAGGGTGGGTCATTATTTCCTGAAATCCCCTATTCATCCTGAAAGGAGTGGAAAAAATTACATTAAAAGAAAAACGTCTTTGGTGGTAGCTGCCGGGCTCTGAAAAGCCTGTCCAGTCATTTCATTCGTTCTGAATGATATTAATGGACGACCTGCCTGCCTGCCGCTCTGTCTGCCTGCCTGTCTTCCTGTCTACATGCGCACACTCTGCACTAGCACTCATATTCGGGCAAACACATTAAATAAAGCTATCAAGCCAAGAGAATCCGCCTTCAACAGCTTTTAAGTCGCAAAAGAAAGATAGAATTGGAGAAAACCATGAGCAAAAGAAGATTGCATACAGCAGGAAACGAAACTTGAGTGAATATCAGGCTTTTACATGAAGGCAAGAACTGTGGAAGAGATGTTCAACTGTTTTAGAGGAGTTGCATTGGATAATAAAGTTAATGAACTTCAGTGATAAAATAATGTCTCTCTCTTTCTCGCTCTCTCTCTTTCTCGCTCTCTCTCTTTCTCTCGCGCTCTCTCTTTCTCTCTCTCTTTCTCACTCCGTCTCCTTTTCTTTCTCTTTCTCTCTCTCTCTCTTTCACTCACTCTCTATCTTTCTCTCGCTCTCTCTCTTTCTCTCGCTCTCTCTCGCTCTCTCTCTTTTTGCAGGTGCCGTGTAAGAACAGAATGCAGCAGTCGTGAGAACGTAGCATGTGATGTTAGTGGTGGTCGTGCTGATGATGAATATTTTTGGCGAGACACTGTCCTGCTCTGGCACGGACAACTGCACTGTCCGTAAGGACTGGTGTTATGAAGCTCGCATCCGCAGCACTGTGTTGCAGGGCCTGCCTTTTGGGGGAGTGCCTACAGTTCTCGCTCTGGACTTCATGTGTTTCTTGGTATGTTTTATGCTCTTGAACGTTATCGGCCGCAGCCGATATCGATAACGTACATTTCAGTAGGGTCATCGGGATTGTTTGTTTGTCAACTAACACCTTTTTTTAAGAACACCGTTATAAATGTTCCATGATCTGTCGATATCTAATTGTGATTTCTCCCACTTTTCATATTGAATGTTATATTTTGAATCACTTCTTTACGTATGGTGGTGCTACATTACTCTCTGGTCATTCTAAAGGGTCTGCGAACTTTCAAGCACTGCTGTATTTTCTTCATGCTAAGTTTGTAGTAGCCATTATTTTGATTGCGATTTCTTTACGTTGTTTCTGCTGTTGAGAGGGACATAAGGGATCCGTTTTTCCCCCAAGATTTGAGTATAATGCTCCAGTTAATCTCCTTATGCTGTAAAGCATCTGTAATATGATTATTTTCTTTGTTCTGTAACTAGCGGATTATAGTAAAGTCTGCTTAAATGTTTTACTTTGTAATTACCTTCACTTTAAATGCATAACCTCGATTATTATACTAACAATATTTATTATATTTGAATTACCCTGTGTGGTGTTTGTCTTTCTCTAGGGTTTGCTTACGGTGTTCTCTTTCCTGAGGAAAGTAGCATGGGATTACGGACGTCTAGCACTGGTCTCCGATGCAGACAGGTAATCAACTCAAACCTCAGTCGAGCTGAATTCAGTTTTAAGGCCTCTCTGCCAAAATCTGAGCACCTTTGACCAACCTTTTAAGTGAACTGCCTTCTGTTCTAGCACTGCAGTGCTGAGTCATACTCCCTCACTGGACATTGTGTACAAACTCTGATGTTCCAGACATCTGGACTGCGTTTGTTCAACTGAACATTGCAAATAAACCAGTGTAAAAATCCTAGATTCATTGTTAAGTCCTGCATCTGTTCCCTTACAGAAGTGATCGTAGTGCAGACAGTTAGTCAGCCTGTTGAAGAGTTTTGCTTAAAGAATGTTTGAGTAAATCAGTATAGTAAATGAATTTGTTGGATGATCTGATGTGTAGTGGTGCTTAAAAGTTTGTGACCCCTTTAGAAGTTTCCGTATTTCTCACAAATCTAGCTCCCCTTTCTCTTGCGCTTCTCATTTAAACCAAAAGCATCTGGCCAACATATTTTTTCCAATAGCTTTTTGGCTTGTACACATTATTTACAGCAAACTGATATCAACATGGGTTTCTTTGAGACTTTTTGGACTATTATGCTCCTGTCTGTGTTAAGGATTTGTGCAAAAATTGGATGATGTTTTATGTCATAACTGTGTCAAAAGGGTTCACAAACTCGAGCACCACTGTAACATACATTAAAGCTCAAAGGCCGAGTGTGTCATATGATTGTGTGGGGTTTTTCCTGGCACCACACTCTGAGGGATGTCACTGCTTGTGACTATGCAGCCAGAAACTCTGCTGCTTTGCATTGTGATCTCAGGGTGACACTGACTCACCTGACTTTTATGTTATGCCTGCTGTTATGTTTCGTATCTTTTTCACTTGCCTGGTTATTAATGACCTGTTTTGCGTGTTCTCTTCCACTGGGGTCAGGTTAGATTAGACATAGACATCGAAAGTATCAGGCTCAGGCAGTATGGCCAAAATGTAATTTGCAATGCTCACTTTTATGTGAATAGGATTTTCACTGCTGAAGGAAATGAATTCTGATATGAAAAATGAAATGCTTGTGCTTAAAGTAAGTACACCTCAGCATTTAAATATACATATATAGGGCATGATGCATTTATGTGGCTTTTTAAGAAGGTAAAAAAAGAATAAATTTGCAACCTTCCTGCTTTGTTGCGCTGTGAGTGAATGGCTAGCCTATGTCATCCACCCAGCAAAGCTACTGAAGCAGCAAATAGTTTCAATGTTTAAACAATGCTAAAATGACAGGAAAAATATTCCCATTTATTTAGATTTATTGCTTTCTATCAAGCCAACAACTTCATGTCCATTTTCACTCTTAGGTTTGCCTTTACTCCATGTTCACTTCTCAACTGTGTTTATCACAGTCAGAATGTTTAATAGCATGGCACTGCCACTGTCTGATAGTTACCTAGTTTCAAACTGGATAACACCGTACTGGAATGTCAGTTACCATCATTCAAATGTAGTGACCGTAGCTTTCAGGTCTCGTCTACACGGACATCTGAATCAAACATCTTCCTGACGTTTGTGGCGTCAGGTGAGCGCAGATCATACGTCAACCATTTCTCTGCACGTTGGCACAAATAAGACCGTCCACACAGGTTTTTTAGCACTCGCATTCCGTTGTCTGCACCTATCCGTCCTTTGATTCTTAAGTCAGAGTGTGACCCCAGTAGTGGTGGTGATGTTCTCGCCATATCAGGATGATTTTTAACACAACAACATCAAGTTTCAGATCAAATAAAGCCAGTTGATCCATATTTTGCTAATACAGTGAAGGATGAAGCTCAAACCTACAGGTTAAAGTAACAGTGATTACTGCCCCCCACAGGTAACACACACAATTACAGTCTGGGTTGCAGGACAGACTTAACCAACATGAATGTAACATCCTGTTGAACCACCACTACAAAACGCGTAGGTCGCTCAGAGCCCATTCACTTATCCAGAAGCTGAACGCCCGTGTGGACTAAGCCTCAGACTGCTCCTAAACACAATTTTGAAAGTATTCGTGATCATATGATTAACAGTAGCAGTGTCTTTATTTCAGAGCCATCTGTCGAGAAATGAAGTAAAAGTAGTAGAACTCTCTTCAGTCATGTGTTGCCTGTGAGGGTTTCTCCTAGCTCCAGTGGGATGACCTCAGGCATTTGAATCCAACTAGAAAATGAGATCATCATGACCCTTCCCTTTCTTTTTTTCTTCCTTTCTTTTCTCCTCTGAAGGCAGGATCAGCGTTACCGGCGTCTGGACGATCGGGAATAGTATGTGTTTTTATTATGTCCGGCACTTCCGTGGAGTTCCTACTCCATTGCCACTACTAACTTACTTCTCTGGTATCTCTCGATCTCTTTCTCTCTCTCTCTCTCTCTCTCTCTCTCTCTCTCTCTCTCTCTCTGGGGTGGTGTGAATCCTTTTAACATTCTCTGTCGAAGTATGTCAATCACACTTTCTCACATCCTTCTGCTCCTCTGTACATCCGTTCCAGTTGGTGGCGGGCTCCTTTTCAGCTTTTACAATGTGGACTGATCTCTTCTACACGTGTCCTTTTTATAACCATTGTGCTCACTCCATCACCCAGCATGCATTTTCTGGACATGGCTCTTGTACCGTATGCCTCACAGAGGCAGGATGCATATAGGGAGAGGTAAAGCTCCAAGTGGTTGTTTGAAACCCAGTGCACACGTACACAGATATTTTTGAAAAACAATCTATCTCTGCTATTTGGTCTCCTGCTCACACAAAACTTGTTTTGGTCACTCGAAATTGCGCTTTTGGGGGAGATTTTTAAACTTTTGTTTGGATAGATTGAATTTAATATTTGATCGTTATCTGCTTACTTGTTTATTTTAGTTTTATTTCATAATTACACAGGCTTCCAATATTCTTTGAGGTTTTTGAGCTAGTATTCAAATATTTCCCTTAAAAACGCTGTTTTCTAAGTAGACGTCATTTTAAGTATATCAGTTGTTTTTAATCAGAGTATTCTAGTTTTTGATTTGATATGAATAGTTTTGCGTATTTGGCAGCACGGTGGTTACCAGTGTCGCATCACAGCAAGACGGTCCTGGGTTTGCTCCCCAGGTCAGCCACGGGCACCTTTCTGTGCAGAGTTTGCAAGCTCTCCCAATGTTAATTAGGTTTTCCTCTGGGTGTTCTGGTTTCCTCCCACTGTCCAAAGGCTTGTAATAGGTTGATTGGATTCTCAAAATTGCCCGTAGCTGTGAATGTGTGTATGAATGATTGTCAGTCTATGTGTTCATTATACATCAACAGCAGAGATGAATTATGCTAAAGTAATGGAGAGCCACATCCATAGTTTAGTAGTTGCGATTTGTCTCCTGGTTTTATGTTAAACGTTTTGTTTAAAACAGTGATTTAAACCCTTTTGTGTAATTCTAGTGGGATCTAAAGGGGTAGCAAGGGACAAATCTTCTGAATGGTAAATCCTGAATACCTACATAATGAATGAACAAATCATTGAGTATTTAAATTATTCGAGCCAGCCTAATTATAGGGATAGCATTAGCTTGCATTTGCAACATCAACATTTTATGACACATTATTGCCCTCAAATGCTTCATAACAAGCATTTTCAGATTGCGTTTGCTTGCTTTGATATTTCAAAAATATGTGTAAATACGTGTGGACAAGGAGTAAGAAACATGGAGTAACGTAGACAAGTCTTACAGTAGTCCAACCGGGCTGTAACGGTTTAACTGTTACTGTGACTGATTTTGTCAGCAACATGCAATGGAGATTTAATCTACTTTGATTTGTCATAAAGCTTTGCTAAGCCCAGGGGGTCTCAAATACTTCATAATTGGTTCTTTAGCTTCATCCCCCACTGTCCAGCAGTGCATTATTCCTATACAGCTGCAGTTTACTTCATATGAACAGGAGTCTGACTCTAATATGACCCGACTCTCTCTTGCATGTTCCTTTTCTCTCTAGGCTTAGTGAATCCTCTGTTTCTTCTATGACATGGACCCTAACTGTGTGTTTGTGTGTGTGTGTTTTCTCAGTAAGTTAGCAAAAGCATGAAACAATTTGACATAGAGTCTAACATCCTGTGTAAAGGTTGAACAGCTAAAGACAATTGGACCTTAACATAGGTGTGTAGTAGAGCAGATGTGTTGTGCCTTGAGTTGTACTATTGGATTAAGTAAGTGTAAAGTGATTTTAAGGCAAAAATAAAATGTGCTCAGTTTCTCCTTAACCCAAATGTAGTCAATTAGCAAACACATGTTCCAAAATTTATTTCGAGTTTTTCACTGGTGGAGTGAGGCTAATGTGGCTGCCACAAGTAATGGGAGCTTATTGCCACCAGTTAGCATCATATAAACTATTGGTATAGGCATGCAGTCCTCATAGTTTTAAACTGGACACTGTAGGCTTCCATTACTTGTTTGCCATATTAGCTTTGGCACTCCAGCTATGGGTGGGTGATCTTTCTTAACAATCTTATTTGTTGGCTCCATTAAAAGATAATATTTTGTTAAAGATGCTGTTTTAAAAATGGTCATTTAAGCCTGGGTTTAGCTTTTTGAAGGAATTAAGAGATGCACCTATGTAGGATTTGTGGGATCATATTATCTATTTTTCAAATACATATCTGCTGAGAGTGAGGCTGATAGAAAAATATATTTAAAATGCAGAAATTGGTGCTACATTTACATGGATTGGAATAATAGCAGCCAATAGATAACCTACTAACCAAAACAAACCCCAAAAACTTTTAAATACTCTGAACTAGGGCTGGGCGATATTCTAAAAATATCTTATCACAATATTTTGAGAAATTTCCCTGATTTGCGATATGTCACAGTATGTATTAAGATGAAACAAAGGACACAGTGCCATATTTAAAAAAAAAAAATCAAAGTATAAGTGCCAATAGCTTTTATTTAGTGTTTCTTATTCATGTAAGCAAGACTAATGATGCTCTCCTTAAAATTAAACATGAAGTTTAACCTTGGTTTTTAAGGAGTAACAATATCAAGATGTGCTCAGAAAAGCATATTGTGACCACAGTTTATACTCTGAACTCAAACAGAAAAGTAGTTCATTGTGAACAATGTAAAAGTACCAGAACAGGAAAAAAATGTATAGCTTCACAGCTGAAATGAACAGAAAATACAACCACCCAGAACAGAGTAACGGAGTAAAAAAATCAGACTTCGCATAGCTGAAACCACAGACAGACAGACGTGTGTATATATATATATATGTATGTATATATATGTATATATATATATGTATATATATATATATGTATGTATA
>JBBPDA010109137.1:0-10546 GCA_037974385.1 Arnoldichthys spilopterus | reverse complement strand
CACACACACACACACACACACACACACACACACACACACACACACACACACACACACACACACACACACAGCAAAAAACTCTGACTTACTTTTCATAAAATATGTTGATACATAACCTTATACAGTTTCAGAATTTTTGGCTGAGTGTGTAGAACAGCAGATAATGTTGCCTCACAAGCAGTTGCTTCTAATACTAAAACAAATGAATATGTATGTATACCGTAATAATTTCAGCTACAAGATGAGAAATGTGCAGTGTGGGCTTTGAGCTTTTGTTCTCCAAGTGAGTAGTGTGTTAAATTTCACTACACGTAAAACACAAAGTGTAATAAACACACAGCTTACATTAAAGTTACACACTGCTAACACAACCATAACACAAGCACAGTTACCCAGTTCTGACAGCAGCTGGTAATCTGCAGGGTCCACCGATAGGCCGGAGAGGTCATCCTCCACTCCCAGCACAGAGCATGGAGAGCCATCACTGCTCTGCACACACACACACACACACACACACTTTATTAGCATTGACTCCTTGAATATTTATTATGTGTTTGATTGGTGGTGCCAACCAGCTGCATGTAGTAATTGACACACACGCAAACATACATCCGCATAACACAAAACCATTTGCATATTTGCAATTTTCTTATTTTCTGCTGTAACAAATGCCACAATATGGAATTATTTTGCTGAAAGACAATGGACGCAGAATGAGAGTATACATATAGCACTGAGATATCCCTGGATAAACAGACATGATGGAGTGGGAAGGGATTTGCTGGGCTTAACAGATGTGAGACTGTGCCTAATACCTGTTCTTAATGATCTCTAATAGGCTTGCATGGGTGGTAAGGGTTGGCAATCACGTTATTGTTGTAAATTATGTCAATATAACAATACATTTTTGAGCATTTTGTGAATATCAGTATTTAAAAACAAATAAAGAACATATTTCTTTCTAAATGTAAAAAAAAAAAAAAATGTGAAAGTGACTCATTGTGAACACACTCAAGCACCACAACGAAATGTGACCTCTGCATTTAACCCATCACACGTGCACACGTGGAGCAGTGGGCAGCTACCAACAGCGCCCGGGGACAAGTGTAGCAGGACGGTACCTTGCTCAAGGGTACCTAGCATTGCTGACCTTCAGGTCACAAAGGCAGTGTCCTAACCACTAGGCCACCACTGCTAAATAGTCTACGTTCACTAAGCAGTGTGTAAAATGAGGACAATTTTTGATAGTCTTTTAAAAAATGGGGCTTTTTAAATGTGCATTACACTGCAGACAAATTTAATATTTTAATATATTAAATATATAATGATATATATGTAATAAACATGCCTATGTAGTTTATGACACTTATCTATAAAAGTGGACAAAACAATGAAAAAAATCAGGTGTGAAGATGATCAATTTTTTAAATTTTCATTGGTTGTTTGCGACTTTAGCCTCTTAGCTTGAGTGCAAAACTTAAAAAGCACTAACTACATTTTTTTTTATCACATCTTGGCAGAGCAACATTTGGTATAAGGAGGGGGAAAAAAAGAGCGGTAAATTCACTAAAACTTTAGCTTTAAGCTGTTTGTAGAGTACCCTGGAGCACCTTACTGACCAGGTGTGCGTGGCTGGTGTCTTCGTACTGGTCCTCTATGCTGATTGGCTGGACCTGAGTGTGGGAGGAGATGCAGGAGCAGTCCTGGGAGGAGACGGAGGAGGGATGAGAGAGACGGACAGACACAGGAGCGAATATGACAAACACTGACAGTCGCTGTCGTTAGAAAACCTAACTGTTTGTGACACTTGTGATTTGTGTTTTAAACCAATTTGCCAGACCAGACTGTGAATGTCTACAGTCATTTTAAAAAGGTATAATTAAAATACACAAAAGAACGTGCATAAATATGCCATTTCTGCACAGTTTAGTGTACAATTTCTATGTATGTGGTTAATTTATGCTTTATTTTTATTTAGTAAATAAACAGTAATTGTGCAATAAAATGTGCATGGTGTGATCTCTCTAGAGGATGTGTACTTATATTAGGGCTGAATAATTGTTTTTATGTTGAAATCACAATTTGAAATAGGGCAATTTTAATAGTATCCTACATTATACAGCTGACATTTCAGTTTGGGGTGGGGGGTGGGGGTAATAATAACAAAATCTAATCATGCAGAGCTTGAGAGCTGGAAATCTGGCACAAAACATATAGTATTCAAGCCTCAAATCCAAAACAAATTTATTTAGTAAAAAAAGGGCCTGGGAAAATATAGAACATATTTAAAGAAAATGATCACATTTAAATAAAAATCTAAATAAAAAAATTAAAATAAAAAAACCCAATTTGGAATTTTTAAAAAATATTTTAAAAATACATGTAATTTCTCAAGGAGTGCCCCAACTTTGCATACAGCTGTATATTCAATGTTAAGAAAGCTTTTCTTTCTCCTGTAAAGTCTGTTCTTTTAGAGATTTTTTCTTAAGACTGCGACACAATGAGCATGAAGGGCAAGAACGCTGGACTGATGAAGATGATGAACAACAGAAGCATGTTGAGCTGAGGTAATGAAATGTATGAGAAAATGAATGGACAGTGGTGAGCAGAGAGGGGCTGCTCATAGCAAAAATTGAGATTTCTGAAGGTCAGAGACATAAACTGCACCATCACACACCCTCCCAGAGATTAATGAGGACATTTATTATTAAACGCTCTACTGAGACCTACATGCTCACAGAATCAGGACACAGGCACAGTTAAACGGAGAGTAACTGTCTTTGACAACGTGCACACACACACACACACACACACACTTCTGTACAGTGATTTCAGAGCCAAGAATTAAATGGCTCATATCACTAGGAGTGGATTTTTTCTTGAATGAAATAAAAAAGTGTGATCTGTTTAATTCTATTGGATAAAAAAGCTGAAATATCCATATAGAAATTAAATATAAATGCTTTTATTATATAAAACTACATAAATGTTATAATTGAACCTCTGGAGTAAAAGGATGTGCACATGTGCACCGGGTTCATTTTCCTGCCAATGTACATCACATGCCAAAAAATAAGGGAGCTCATTCCTACCAGGAACGACATGAGGTCCTTCGGTTTGTAGTGAAGCTGCACTGGAGCACATTTATCCGTTCTCCGTTGGTGTGGCTGGGAAGAGTGTGGAAATATCACCTTCTGAAAATGGCACTGCAGGAAATCAAAGGCAGGCAAAACGCATCAGTAACATTTCAACACTCCTGCACCGGTGTTTTAGGTTTAGAGCAGATTTTTTTGCTTACCTGGCTCTGAGGCTCCGGTTTCAGTGCATGTTCAGCCTGAACAAGGAGGAGGGATACTCTATTAAAGCCCTGAATGGGGTAGAAGAGAGCGATAGAGGCTTTATCATTCTCTAAGGAAATTCATTACACACACACACACACACACACACACACACACACACAACCTTGTAAAAACCATTTTAACTTTTAATAGAAATGTATGTAAAACTATAATTTTGCATTAATAAAAGGATTTTTTAAAATATTAAAGGATAATTGATGAATAATTCTTGATCATTTCCTCTGGTGCCTTCATCATTAATTAGACTCTTAGACACATTAATTAGGTGTTTTCAATCAATGGAATGACAATCAGATGTGAGCGAGAGACCCTGTTTTACTTAAAGAAGAGGGATCCAGCAAAGCATCATCACACCTACAACACATTTGTGGATGTGTATCATGGCTCAAAAAAGAAGGAGACCTGAGAAAGAGTTCTTAATCCCCATAATGCTGGAATAGGTTACAAGACCATCTCTAAAGAGTCTGGACTCCACCAGTTAACAGTCAGACAGATTGTATACAAATGGGGGAAATTCAGTCAGACAGTTGATACCCTACCCAGTAGTGCTGGACCATCAAATGTAACTCCAACTGCAAGGCGTGTAGTTGTAAGAGAGGTTACAAAGGAATCAAGGGTAACTTCTGAGCAACTTAAGGTCTGTTTCACTTTGGCAAAAGTTGATGTTCATGAGTCAACCTCAGGAGAACACTGAACAGGTGTATATGGCAGGGTAGTAAGCAGAAAGCTACTGTTCTCCTCCAAAAATATTGCTGACCATCTACAGTTTGCTAAAGATAATGTGGACAAACCAGGAGGATACTGGAAGAATGTGTTGTGGCCAGATGAAGCCAAAATAGAATTTTGTCTTAAATGAGGTGTGTTACATTTGGAGAAAGAAAAACATTTCAGCATTCCAGATAAGAACTTCATCAGTAAAACATGGTGGTGGAAGTGTTCTGGTTTAGGCCTGGTTTGCAGCAACTGGACTTGGAAGGTTTGCCATCAGTGATGAAATAATAAATTCTTAACTATACCAGAGAATTCTAAAGGAAAATTTTGAGACATTCATGAACTGAATCTCAAGAGACAGTGGGCCATACAGCAAGCCATCAATCCTAAACAGTTCTACCAAAGAGTGGTTAAAGAAGAATAAAGTCAGTGTTTCGGAATGCCTAATCTTAATCCAACTGAAATGTTTTTGAAAGACCTAAAGTGAGTGTTTCATGTCAGGAAACCCACCGACATCCAAGAGTTGAAGCTGTTCTGTATGGAGGAATGGGCTAAAACCAAGCCGATGAGTCGATGCACAGGACTTATTAACAATTACCATAGATGTTTAGTTGCAGTTATTGTTGCACAAGAGCATCACAACAAACACCAAGAGCATGATTCATTTTAACACATGCAGATATGTTATTTGATCATTTTTTATTAATTAGGACATGACCAAATATACTCATTTTAGTTTCATTTGTTTTATCAGGTTTTCATCTACTTTTAGGACTTGCCTGAAATTCAGACGTTGTAGGTCACATTCATAAAACATGTAGAAAATATACAAACTTTCAAGCACCACTGTACACACACACACACACACACACACACACACACACACACACACACACACATATATATATATATATATATATATAAAAATTTTAAAATGGCAGCTGGCATTTTAACTTTTACATATTTTTTTGGGAAAAGGCCAATAGAAATGGTCTAAAATGACTTTGATTAAAACCTTGTTGCATTGACTTGCAAGAGCAACTTTGCAGCCCACAACACACCCTACTACTTAACATAATCCAGTTCTCTCCTCTAGATCTTATTTTACATACACCATATAACTGCCCTATGTTTTGTCAACTGTCTGTCATGCTTTATGAAATAAATAAATAAATAAAACAAGAAAAAAGAAAACTAATTTGTCTTTATCCTTAGATTAATAACTTTCACTATGATCTGTGCTCTTTAGACCCAAGCTTATTCCAAGCTCCATGTAATTACCTTTAAAAAGCATGCATGATCACAGTGAGACACAAACGACGAGACAGAAATTATCAAATGAACAATTTTAGGCCTAACTAAATATAAAGACAAAGAGCAGTGCGTGCAGATTTCCTTAATGTATAACTTCAGCTTCAGGCAGGCGATGCTCACTTACCCTGCACTGTTTTGCCTGGAAGACATCAGCAACCTTCCCGACTACTTTCTACTTATGCAAACATCCTTCGATCACTTTTATCCCGGCTCAGTATGGAAGCATTAAATCCGTCGCAGTACTCACCAGCACCTACTTAACGTCTTAAGTTAAGATCATGCATTTGTGGGCTCGCATGCCAAAAAGCTTTTTTTCGCTTCACCCAGCTGATCACACACACACACAATTAGGGGTCAAACTAAATAAAAGTCCTCGATTTGTAACGCTATCCATGGCACTAAACTAAATAAGCGTGGACACATTGCGCCTTTAGAGTCAAATAAAGCAATACGTTATGCTGTGGCATAGAGTTGTAATCGTTATAATTACTTTTAATTCATATTTTATTTTTTAATAACAGGGACTTTTGTTGAAGCCGTTGCGTCCGCTTCCGGTTTTTGAAGGCGTACTCTATTGTTGTTCAGTGACAGCGGCGAACGTTAGATGGGGGGAAAGCAAAAGCGAGAAGACAAAATAAAATAAAAATGAAATGATCCCGGATTTTAACCAGGTTTATGTCCAGGTAAATGTTCGTTTATGCGCTCATTCTTTATTAAATCGTTATTGCCTATATAATTCCTAAATGTGTGTGTGTGTGCGCGCGTGTGTTAGCCGCTATGCTTGCGTAGCTCCATGCGCTTTAGACTCTTGACTGTTTTACAGTAATAATGTACATTCATCGTCTATAAAGCATTAACCAGCGATATACTGCCTCCCCCAACAAAAAATACTGTGAATTTACATAATGAGAAGAGTTTATTTTTAAACATATGCTTTCACTTTAGCCTTAAACTAGCTTATTCATTTATTTAATGTTATTTAAAAATTCATTATATCATTAAGCTTCTCCTTATTAATATTGTTAATTGAACAATGACTGCAGGGATGCAGTTAAAAGTGTTTAGTGTTTGTATAAAATATGGTTGTGTGTGTATATTTATATAAGTGTGTATGTAAATGTGTATATATATATATATATATGTGTGTGTGCGCTCATGCGTTTGCACTCTTAATTTAGAAATGTAAGGGCAGTGCCCCAATTCAGTTCGGCTTTACCGCTGGTTAGACATCCTGAATGATAATCTCTGCCATACACCAGATGATATTTCTCTTTAATCCTGTGATCTGTCTGTGTGTCTGTGGTAAATCAAGGCAGTAATGTGATCCAGTAAGCATAAATAACTTTTGCTGAAAACTACTGTAGGCCTATGTTTTTTGAGAGAGACACATACAGATTATAAAAATCAAATAATCAGGTGATTTGTATAAAAGACACAAACAACAAAAATTAATCTCATTCAAAGCATGTCATTGCTGCACACTAAGATTGTAATAAGCCCTAAAATATATTATTGGGGAAAAACACAGATGAAGCCTTGATTTTACTTGAAATAGAAGTTGGACTGTGGTATTTTGACCAGATTTTCTCTCTTTCTGTCTCTCTCCTCACAGTCCTGAGCTGTGGTCTTTACTGCTCCAGCAGTGTGTTACAGTGGACTAATTGAAAGCGCTAAGAATCAGTCTCACTCCTCTGAGGAGGAGTGGAAGGAAGGTAGGTGGATAGGAGTGAAGGGATAAATCAGTTTGGAAAAAAAGACTGAGAGAAGGGATGTTTTAGATACAGATTTCATACACCAGCATAATCTGGATTACAGGGATTGGGAGGTGAATTTTGGTCAGAATATGATGCGACAGGCAGTTGTTCAGTCACTTACTCAGTTTGTGGTGTTTGAGTTTCACCCATGGGGGAAATGTTCTTGTCTAAACTGAGCTAGGTAAAAGTGACTATTTGTCATTGTGTACACACCCCAATACACAACGTGCACCACAATGAAATGTGACCTCTGTATTTAATCCATCCACATGTGGAGCAGCGTGTAGCTGTCAGCAGCATCTGGTGAACAGTGTAGCAGAATGGAATCTTTCTCAAGGGCAGTGGTGGCCTAATGGTTAGGACCTTGCCCTTGTGAACAGAACAGGTTGCAGGTTCAAGTCCGGACCCAGGTACCACCAAGGTACTCTTGAGCAAGGTATCGTCCCACTACACTGCCCCCCTGTTGCTCCACATGTGCATGTGTGATGGGCTACTTTTGTGGTGTAACAATCAGGGAGATGCCCCTGTGACCTGAAGGTACAAGTACCACTGATGTACCCATGATCAAGGTACTATTTCTCAAGCACTGCTTTGCCCACTGCTCTTATATAGATGGGTTAAAATCAGACATTACATTTCATTGTGGTGCACTGTGTGCTGTGCTGTGATATGTTCATAATGACAAATAATCACTCACTCATTTGGGATGGGGGAGGGAGAAGTGATTTCTGACTAAGCTGTTTCAGTAACTTTTTGAAGAGCAGTTAGGTGTAAAGAGCTATGAGTAAAGTTATTGGTTTGAAACAGAAACACACACTTCTTAGCAGAAAGAGGAAGAATAAAAATGATGTGCCCATAGTTCCTTTTGCACAAGGCTGTGTACATGCAAAGAGAGCCGGACCACAGAATGAGAAAGTCTCTCTTTCATAAAGCAAACCATACTGCTGAATATGTTCAGGCCTGGAGAAGAAAGCTTATGTTCAGAAATTAGCTGCTTGTTAGTAAAGTGTGTTGTTCAGTATGTCCTGGAAATGAATTTATACACAGTCATCAGTAATTACTCCCTATCATCGCCGAGATAAATTTCATGCAATTAAGCCTAAGCCTTTAGATTGAGATGTCTGTTGGGGCTTTGACCAGTGCTATATGTTTATTATTTTCTTCCTTTTGACCTCACTTCCTGTCTGCTGCTTTTCTGATATGATAAAACTGTGAAGGGGGAACAACAGGAAACCCCCCTCCACACACTAGTCCCCTAATGCCTTGTTCACACGACTCAAATCTGAAAGTATTTGGATCGCTGTACTGTTCACATTACACAACCACGAGACTCCAATCCTGATTTCCCTCCTCAAAACTGCTCACTAAACCTAGAAAAAAAGGTTTGCTAGACCCAGCAGGGAAGAACAGGGGAATCACCAGGCTGTGCTGCACACTGGTCCTTCAGGAGCAGAGTAGGAGAACCCAGCTTAGCTAGTGGTCAGTTTCTTATCACAGTGCTGCTCTTGGTATTTTAGGGTGGTGGGCCATGCTTAGGGTCCTGTTTTAATGATCTAACCATATGGTGCAGTTGCATTAAGTGTGTGTATTAATTTATTTCCATTAATTCAACAGTGGGAAAAATGGTCTCATGTCAGATGCATGGTTCACATGGGTTGTACTTAGTCCTTTACAAACCAGTTAAATTGTCATCTCCCATTCCCTTTAAAGTCCAGGTGTGTTTATACCTAGGAGTTATGCTATTAAAATGGTAGATGTTCCAGGATGAATGCAAGAAGAAACAGGATCAACAGAACCAGCCAAAATATCTAAAATATCTTTACAAATATTAAAATTTTCTTGTAAATATAAAAATAATTATTTTTAGATCCCTGTACTTTCAAATATCTTAATGTACACATCTCTCACATTGTAATCATTTCTTTTTGTAATGTTTTGTTCATTTATGCACTGCTGTGTATGTAATAAGCAGTATTTGCATGCGTTCTGCACCCGCCCAGCATGCCCAAATTACTCTCTTGATAATGCGCCCTTAAAATAACAGAGCAGTTCTGCACCATTGAGTTGATGTCCACTGTTTCAAGATAGCAATACACACCCAATGTGCTTGACATCATCATCTATAGACCAACAAAGACAATTGCGTTGTGTCTTTGCCATTAGCCTAGCTGTGATACTGATGTGTGTAAAAGTTCCAGCATTACAAACACTATCATGCAAAACTAGTGTCACATCTATGCTAAGAAAGGTCCACCACCCAAGCAATGTGTGGTCAGTGGCTACAAAGGGCACCTTTAACAGCAAGTGACTTGCAGAGACAAGGGAAGTGTTATATGTAATAAACTGGCAACTCGGTGTACATTCTGGAATGTACTCAATACATACAACAATGTGTCCTATTTGCTAACGGTATAGAAAGGCCGTATAGAAAGGCCATGTGTCTGTTATTGCATGTCTGACTGTGGCCTTTCAGGGTTAATATGCAGAACAGCACAGCTGGAGGAACAACTGCCAGCACAGCTGAATATCAACAAGCAGTTGGGGGAGGGGGGCAGAAAAAAAATCCTGTTTGAGAGAGACATGGTGAAACTGAGTACGACGGAAAGACAAGTCTAATAAGAGATCCTGGTTTGTTTGCAGACTGAAGCATGAACTCTCACAGTGTATCTTTTTTAAGGGTTTAAATCTCTGACCTTGAGACTCTTGATGATCATTTTTAAAAATTGATTTGATTCTTTGGTCATGATTCACAATTATTATACTTTAATAATAGTTATTAAAAATCAACAAATCACTGACTTGAAAATGTATGGATGCTTTAGTGGTGTAGTCAGTAAAAATCCTCTGAATCAGGACTTAATCTACTGAAAAAACTCAGTTCTAACCTTCCAAAATCAGTACTGATTAGTGTATTTTTGCAGGTGTAATGTTAGTGTGTGTTTGGCCTTTTTACAGGTGGAGGTCAGTGCCTTGGAGTGTGAAAATGTGATGTCATCATTAACCTTTACCCCCTCCACATCCTGAGGTTTGGGTGCTAATGAGGAGGTCCGCCCTCCTCCGCCCAGCCGGCCAATCAGGATGTTTGAGGTGAAGCCCATGAGCGTGAAAAAGAAGGAGTCTGCTGTGGGAGCAGGTAGGGTGTGCATATGTAGCTGCGTGCGTGCTTGTGTGCACTGTCTTGCTATAGTTAGATTCTGCCCCAGTGAACTACTTGTTCACCCAGCTAGAATTTATTTTCACCACACTATTTTAGTGCTTACACACTCAGAGAGTGGTCTACATGCATTCCCAGCCCTTCTGCCTTGGTGCCTTCCTCATATTACATGAGTCAGATGTTCTCTTGCTCTCTCTCTCTCTCTCTCTCTCTCTCTCTCTCTCTCCCTCTCTCTCTCTCCCGCTCTACAGCGC
>JBBPDA010109136.1:0-10547 GCA_037974385.1 Arnoldichthys spilopterus | reverse complement strand
GGACAGTCTAGCGAACGCAGTCTCTAACGGACAGTCTAGCGAACGCAGTCTCTAACGGACAGTCTAGCGAACACAGTCTCTAACGGACAGCAAGCGGACACAGTCTCTAAGGAAAAGTTAGCGGATGCAGTATCTAATGGACAGTTAATGGACACAATTTCTAACGGACAGTTAGCTGACCCAGTCTAGTGGACATAGTCTCTAATGAACAGTTAGCGGGCGCAGTCTCTGCACTGACCTTAAGCTTGAGCCAGTGGTTAATATACCTGTCCACCACAGCACCAGCTGAAACCAGCCTGTCATGCCATTTGGCTAGCTGAAACCTACCAGAAGCTTCTGAAAGCCTCCGGCAGCTTCTCGCTCCATCTCGGCTGCTTGATCGTGACGGCTATGTAACTGAGCTGCAGGATGGCCACCATAACATGGTGCGCCGGGAGGTTTTGGGGTCAGAGGCCATAGGAATGCATGTTATCTGACAAGATCAAAGCTAAAATCCCTTCCTGCATGCAGCTGTTGAAGGCTTTGATTGTTATCTGAGGCGTTACTGTAAATCAGGTGTGTTTAATGAGGCAGCATGCCAGGACATTAGGACCTCATCAAGAATCTCGCTTATGAGTAGTCGTTTCCATGGGTCCACAAACACAGGCGTGTGCCAAGAGGCCTTATGCTAATAGATGCTGAATGCCACTTGACGCGTTTCCCGCTGTGTCTTCAAGGGAGATACAAACCCGACGTAGACAAACCGGATCCCAAGACATGGAAAGCCAACTTCCGCTGCGCTCTCAATTCACTGCCAGATGTCCAGGAGCTTCGAGACAAAAGCATCAAGAAAGGCCACAACGCTTTCAGGGTCTACATCCTTCTCCCCAGCAACAAAACACCAAAGAGGAGAAAAGGCAAGTGGTTAGAAACATGTTCCCCTCCGTTTACAGCATGCAGTTCTGTTGGAATGACAAACACCCCCCCCCCCCGAGCCCTTAAAGTCCATACACTGATCAGCCATAACATTAGCACCACTGACAGGTGAAGTGAGTAACATTGACCCCATAGTTATTTCCTTACAGTGGCGCCTGTCAGGGGGTTGGGATATATTAGGCAGCAAGTGAACAGTCAGTTCTTGAAGCTAATGTGATAAAAGCAGGAGAGTAAGGATCTGAGCCACTTTGACAAGCGATGCTCTAGGCGACGAAGTCTCCTGAACGGCGGGGCTTGTGGAGTCTTCCAGGTGTGCTGTAGTCAGTGCCTGCCAAAAAGTGATCCAAGGAAGAACAAACCGCTGAATCGGGTCATGGGCACCCATGGGTCAGAAGAGTTACTGTGGCAGAAAGAGGTCAGAGCACACAGTGCACCACCATCAAGGCTGGCTCAGCAGTATGGGGTGGTCTTAATGTTATGGCTAATCAGTGTACATATGGAAAAAATAAGCTGTTCTCATCGCCATCAGCAAAACACCTGAACGCAACACATTTTCACCTGTTTAGCCAACAGCAATGTAGCCCCACCCACTCAGGATAAGAGTATAAAGAGTGTTTTAATCTAAACTAGTTTTTCAATGAGTCCAATCAGGATGGACGTCACATGCATAGTGTCACTGTCCAGAGAAAACCATGTATCAACATTTTTGTTTTTTAGATTTTTAGTTGCAGCTGACCTTTTAAGGAGAACCGCTGCTGGCCAGTTATGAAGAACCGACCAATAGAAATGCTCCAAAATCACTCGTTCTAAAACGTTCTTCCATTATCTGTCGTTAGAGGCGAGGAACATTTCCACCTTCTCCTCCAGACTTTTGGAGAAACTTGTTTTTTCTTGGACAGTGGCTAAATAGAGGATTAGAAAACACATTGTTCTTAAAAGCACACGAACAAAACAGCCTGTTGAAATCTAAGGAGTATGGAGAGGTGGGAAAATGGTCACGTAAAAGTAGGCTTAGAAATTAGGCTTATGGCATATAAAACACAGCAGCATCGTTATTGGGACCTTAGGGGAAAACCTAAAAACATTCATTCGTTCATTCGTTCATTCTTTTTCCAAACTGCTTTTTCCATTTTGGGTTGGGGGAAGGCGGAGCCAGTCCTAATTGACTACGGGCCCAAGACGGGGTTCTCCCAGGACAGGAGGCCAAGCCATCACAGCCATACAAATTTTAAAAGTGTCACAAATGCCAATTGCATACATCATCTCCAGGCCTGATTAGCATGTTCTTTTATGGCTAATATTGGAAACTGAATAAATTGAACAGAAAGTTTACAATGGCCTCCCAATGGCTTCCCAATGTCCTCCCAATGGCCTCCCAATGGCTTCCCAATGTCCTCCCAATGGCTTCCCAATGGTCTCCCAATGGCTTCCTAACGGTCTCCCAATGTCCTCCCAATGGCTCCCCAATGTCCTCCCAATGGCTTCCCAATGGCCTCCCAATGTCCTCCCAATGGCCTTCCAATGGCTTCCCAATGGCCTCCCAATGTCCTCCCAATGTCCTCCCAATGGCTTCCCAATGGCCTCCCAATGGCCTTCCAATGGCCTGTCCTTCCCAAGATTTACCCATGACCCTTCAGAGATGATCAGTTGTCTGACTCTGTGGGAATCTGGGTAAATGTGGTGAAAACAAAAACAGTTCTCGTTTCAAGGTCCCTCTTGTTCATCACCCCGTTAAGATTTACACACAGACGTGGGCTGTACAGTTTCAGAGTTTCAAGATTTCCCAAAAACACAATTTGTATTTTGGGTGACTTTAGGAAAAGTCATCAAATTTCAGGCAAAAAAAATCATAATATTTGGGGCATTTATTTATTTATTTATTTATTTTACTGCAGTCACATGCCTCGGTGTAGAAGTCTTTGTAGGCCCTGTATGAATGTATAAAACATAAAAAAATTGTCATTTTTTGTGTGTTTTGGGCAACTTTGGGACAACGACATGTTGGGCATTTTAACTGCTGTCGAATGTCGCGATGGGTGAAATTTGACAGAGATAAGTTTGTTCAATTTCTCCGCAGCTTAGTTACGCAACACGATACGTTTGTGCAGCTTTTCAGGATGCAAGCGCATGTCGAGCTGAAACTTACCATGGAGTCTCTCCCTCTCCAGTTTTCCGGGGCTTGGAGATGGACGCTGCCCGAGTCGGTTTGCCTGCATTGCTGCCACACACCAGTGCACCTCTAGAGCGCTTCACGGGTGAGCGACGAGCCGTGTGCAGATAAGTTACCGAGTAACAGCGCCATCATCAAAGGGCTGCTCAGAACTGAACAACAGGGCTGGTTTTTCAGGAAGCCAGTGGAATCGCTGCCAAACCAGGGCACTTCACTTTGAGCGGCCAAGCCCTGCTGATGGTGTGATGTAGGCCATGACGCTGATCGCAATCTCAAAACCAATCCCGGTTTAGAGGAAGAGCAGGGAAAACACATGCATGAGATCATGGTCATTTCCCAGCGTATGATGTTTACTTTTTCTGGAGATTGTGCTGGCATGGATACGATGCACCCGCACAACCGTTTAAAAAGAAAAACGCGTGCGATTGAAGCATTTCTGGAAAATTGTTGCAATAATGGGATTATTTGGGATTTTTAACACTCAGTCACACAAAGTGCACGGATGAAATGTGACCCCTGCGTTTAACCCACGCAGTGTAGCGGGACGGCACCTTGTTCAAGGGCCTTGAACCTGCGACATCCTCCGTTCGCATGGCCACATCTCGGCCACCACTGACGCTGACAGGCAATCATTCACTCACTCACACGCCTACGGGGCAATTTAGAGCATCCAATCAACCTACTGCAGCCTCTGGACTGTGGGAGGAAACCGGAGAACCCGGAGGAAGCACACACCGACACGGGGAGAGCTCACGCACTCCACACAGAAAGGCCCCTATGGCCGAGCCGGGGATGGAACCCGGTACCTTCTTGCTGTGAGGCGACAGTGCTACCATGCCACCCAGACACTTGCTGCCCTTTGGCTGTAGTTGCTAACAGGTTCTCTGTAGCTGGGCAGCTCTAGCCTAGTGGTTAGCAACTTGCCCAGAAGGTTGCAGGTTCAATTCCCAGCCCAGGTTCCACTGAGGTACTCTTGAGAAAGGTACCGTCCCGCTACACTGCTCCCCGGGTGCTGATAGAAGCTGCCCACTGCCCACTGCCACGTTTGGTCGGCGGTTGTTAAAGCACTGATAATACTCGTAGCAAAGTGTACGGTCATGTAAAACACGGTAATGCCAGATCACATACTCCTCTTGTTTTGTTCCAGAAGCCTTCTGGAAGTATAGGGAGGACAGTGCAGCCGTTGTGCCCGAGGTGCTCACCAAACATGGCTACTCGACGCTCCCAGTGGTGAAAGAAGAGCGGCCCACAAACTACTGCTGCTCTCCGGTCGCCATCAGCACTGCAGCACCAGGTGCGAGAACATACTGCACATGCTGCACTTGTAAAACATCTCCAAGTTGTGGCAGAGGTGTCCAGCTCTGGTCCTGCGGAGTCGGAGATCCTTAGTCTTACTCTCCGTTCCAACAACCAGGATGCGCTTGAGCAGGGAAAACCCCCGACTGCCCCACTTAACTTCCTCTTCATCATTACACCACATTTCTTTCTCAGTGGGACAACAAGCGTTTAGTCACCACGCACCATGCCCATGGAATTCTCATCCCAACTTACCTGTTCTCAAGCCTCTCTTCCTTTATTTGTCACTTGTGCAGTATCCTGTTTATATTGCTTGCACTTTCGTGATGAACGAACCAAAAGAAATGCAGCAAAACTGCTTCTAGGTGATCTAACCCTAATCAACATCTCCGCTGTAGTCGGACACAGATCTTCCTATACTCTGACATGGTGGGGGGGCGTCTCCTCATGCCAAAGTGTTGTTCAGGGAACTCGTCTTATAATCCTTGAGGTCTTGAATGGTGCATAATAATGGTTAATCATGAAATATATAATACATATAAAAAGTGGTTAAATACATATATTTTTTTTACATTTTATAAATCATTTTTAAACTTATATACACACAGATTAGATCAATTATTTATTTTTGATTTATTTATACTTAAAATATATATGTATACATAAATTTATAAAATGTAAAAAAAAAAAAAAATTAATGATATATATTCTATATATAATTGTTAAAAAATTATATATACTTTTTAATATTTTAATATGAAAATATATAAATGCTTAAAAATATATACATTTTATAAATCATTTTTTAAACTTATATACACACAGATTAGATCAATTATTTATTTTTTATTTATTTATACATAAAAAATATATGTACATTTAAATTTACATTTACATTTAATCATTTGGCTGACGCTTTCATCCAAAGCGACTTCCAGGACAGAGGAAACATGTATATGTTTACATACATTTATAAAATGTAAAAAAATGTAAAAAAAAATATATATATTTTTTAAAATGATATATATATTATATATAATTGTTAAAAAATAATATATATATACTTTTTAATATTTTAATATAAAAATATATAAATGCTTAAAAATATAATTTTTTTTACATTTTATAAATCATTTTTTAAACTTATATACACAGACTAGATCAATTATTTATTTTTTATTTATTTATACTTAAAATATATGTATACATAAATTTATAAAATGTAAAAATATATATATATATATTTTTAATTATATATATATTATATATAATTGTTAAAATTATATATACTTTTTAATATTTTAATATAAAAATATATAAATGCTTAAAAATATATAAATTTTTTACATTTTATAAATCATTTTTTAAACTTATATACACACAGTTTAGATCAATTATTTATTTTTTATTAATTTATACTTAAAAATATATGTATACATAAATGTATACAATGTAAAAAAAGTATATATAATTTTTTAAACAATTTTTTACATTTGATACATTTTCTATTATAAATAAAATGTAAATTAATTAATTACATAAATTTAAATGATTATTAACCATTTTATAATATATATGTCTACATTTATTCAGATATATGTGTGTATGTATGTATATGTGTGTTTTTCTTTAACTTGACTAAACCAGCCTTCATTACTCATCAATCCTGTCTCTCCCGCAGAAACCCAAGCGAACATAATGGAAGAGCAGGAGCAGACTGAAGCCGTATTAAAGGCAAGTTCAAAATGTGACCTAAGTACATTGCTGGGAAAACCTGAATGTCAAGTAAGAGACCTGCACTTCGATCTTCAAGCTTCCACTTTTAATGAACACGTCTGTGCCTTGAAGCACTCATGTGTGTGGTAGAGGGTTTACTACTTACCTGAAGAACTTGATCTGATGTTACAGCAGGTCTGCTGGATCTGCTGGATCAGGAAACAGTAGTTAACCCCATTGGGAAAACCCAACGACTAGAAACACACTTCTGATAACGTCCATTTAAAGTGAAAGTGACTGTTTGTCATTGTGAACACACTCAAGCACCACAACGAAACGTGACCACAGCGTTTAACCCATCACTGTGGAGCAGCGGGCAGCTATCAACAGCGCCCGGGGAGCAGTGTAGCGGGACAGTACCTTACTCAAGGGAACCTCAGTGGTGCCCAGGGACTCGAACCTGCAACCTTCAGGTCCCAAAGGCAGCATCTAATTATATAAGCATATAATAATATAATAAAAGTAGTAATCACATATAAATATAGTAATAATAATAATAATACAATAAATATTAACAAAATATAAAATATGCCATAACGTTTCCCAAGATCACACTTTTATTTTTATGAATATGTTAATACAGCAAATTAACAGCAATTGTGCGTTAACATGTGCAGGAGTGTGCTCTCTGTAGGTGTTCTTAGGTAAGAAAAGAACAACAAACAAAAAAAAATCTATAAAATGGATCACAATATTGTTCAGATGGCTCAGATTGTTACTCTTCTGCTTCTAGCACATCGACTTTAAGAACTGACTGTTCATTTGCTGCCTAATATATCCCCCCGATTACACCCACTGTAATGGAATAAACTAGTCAACGTTACTCATCTGTCAATGAATCACAGTAATGTTGCATCACTAGCCAAATATCGTCATAGCGCCGGTGTTACCGTGCCCCCCCCCCCCCCAACTTCCACTTTAGAAATCAAGGGGCGCTCTAACTTTTGCAGAAAATGGTGTGTGCGACTCAGGGAACGTAAAAGGAGTTATTTCCTACAGCAGTGTGGCCACTACAACACTCTCAGGCAGGAAGTTCCTGGAAGTCGATGAGTGTTTACCACGCTGTAGAACATCGGGACGTTCCATGTGTGACATGACTGTTCTTCTGCTCAGCAGATAGTTGACCACTTACAGAACCTGGAACACTGGAACCCCCTGTACGAGAATCAGCGAGGCTGGAGACCACAAAGCTCCTGGATGGAATGTCTCTGTGAGTACCATGAGTGACACGTTCCCTTCACACCGTTTCAGAACTTCACCTCCTCACAACCTCCAGAGGTGCAGCTTCACAGGCAAAAACGGCCCCTACTTCTACTGCAGCAGAGGCACATTTTAGAGGAAGTGAACGTGGCTGTTTGTCATCGTGAACACACTCGAGCACCACAACAAAACCTGACCTCTGCGTTTAACCCATCACACGTGCACACGTGCAGCAGTGGGCAGCTACCAACAGCGCCCGGGGAGCAGTGTAGCGGGACGGTACCTTACTCAAGGGAACCTCAGTGGTGCCCGGGGACTCGAACCTGCAACCTTCAGTTCACAGGGGCAACGTCCTCACCACTAGGCCTCCGCTGCATTTCTAGCTGTGTTTTACACAATGTATAGGTTCAGCTGCTGCTGCGTTGATGGAGAAACGTAAAAAAAACAAAACAATAAGACAAGAGGTTTGGTCTGGACAGCAATGATGTACAGCACACACACCAACACATCATGCTTTCGTGATAAACAGTCATCAACAAACAAAAGGGGGTGGGGAGAAAAAATCCATAGGGAGGGAGGGAGGGAGGGAGGGAGGGTGGGAGTGAAGGAGGGAAGGAAGGAAGGAAGGAAGGAAGGAAAGAAATGCACTACTCACAATAAGTTAGAGATATTATTATTTGCGTGAATTTTTAATAAAATAAGTAAAAATTCCCTTTGATATTACTAATAATGTATGAGAAGAAACACCATCTTCATTAGTGTAATATTTATTACCCCAAAAATTTAGACAATAACCGGTATGGCCCCAAATAACAAAAATTGACAACGTCAGTAACGGGTGTTTCCACCATTGGCAATGACAGCGACGTCTCACCGGCCTCATGATGTTTACATCTACATTTATTCATTTGGCTGACGCTTTTATCCAAAGCGACTTCCAGAGTAGTGGGACGGTACCTTGCTCAAGGGTACCTCAGTAGTGCCTGAGCCGGGACTTGAACCTGCGACCTATAGGTCCCCAGCGCAATGTCCTAACCACTAGGCCTCCACTGCCTTCCACAAGTCCTACACGCAGTTCTGCCAGGTCACGTGGGGGTGGGGGTGGGGTACGATCACGCAGTCTCTGCTTCAACTGGTCCCAGACCTGCTCTATGGGGTTCAGGACAAACATGTAGATAGACAGACAGACAGACATAGACAGACAGACAGACAGACCAATGGACATAGGTAGACAGACAGACAGACAGACAGACAGACCAATGGACATAGGTAGACAGACAGACAGACAGACAGACCGACCAATGGACATAAGTAGACAGACAGACAGACAGACAAATGGACATAGGTAGATAGACAGATAGACGTAGATAGATAGACAGACAGAAATAGGTAGATAGATAGACAGACAGAAATAGGTAGATAGATAGACAGACAGACGTAGATAGATAGACAGACAGAAATAGGTAGATAGATAGACAGACAGACAGACAAACGGACATAGGTAGACAGACAGACATAGATAGATAGACAGACATACATAGGCAGATAGATAGATAGACATAGGTAGATAGACAGATAGACAGACAGACAGATAGACACAGATAGACAGACAAACGGACATAGGTAGATAGACAGACAGACATAGGTAAACAGACAGACAGACATAGATAGATAGGCATATAGACAGACAAACGGACATAGACAGAGAGATGGACATAGACAAACAGATAGACAGACAGACAGACGGACATAGACAGACAGATGGACCTGGACATAGACAGACAGATGGACCTAGACAGATGGACAGACAGATGGACATAGATAGATAGACAGACAGATGGACATAGACAGACAGATGGACATAGATGATAGATAGACAGACGGACAGACAGATGGACATAGACAGACGGACAGACAGACGGACATAGACGATAGACAGACAGATGGACATAGACGATAGACAGACAGATGGACAGACGATAGACAGACGGACATAGACGATAGACAGACAGACAGACGGACAGACAGATAGATGGACAGACAGACAGACAGATGGACAGACAGACAGACAGATGGACAGACAGACAGACAGATGGACAAAGTCTTTTTTCAACAAACGTCCCGGTCTGAAGACGCAGCGCTGTACAGTGAAAACCAGGTTGTAAGAAGAGCAAACTCGGCTTTGGATAAAGACTAAAGCCACATTCTCCCGCTTGATTTCAGATGAAACGGTGGATTGTTCGGAGTATCCCTTCCAGAGCGACGGCCACAGTCACAGCACTGCAACTCACTTCACCTGAGACGTCCAGCGAGGCATCGCAGACCAGGCTGGTCCCAGCGCCACTCGAGGTGCAGGAGCGTCTATATGGACAGTTGGACTGCTGTAAGGTGGAACTGCTGGATCTCGCTGTCCGACCGGTCGCCCACGCTACGAGTGCCACTGTGTATATTATGAGGACTGCGACTGCTGAATGCTGTGTGTGCTTTAAAAGCTGGGTCATGCGTATGAAACTCCTTGGGCTGCACCGAGACGAAAACACTCCGATCCGATCGAACGGATCCACCTTACAGACGAGATCGTTCCCTCTAAAGAGCGGGAGCGGCCCGTGTGGCTCGAACCGTGACACACGACGCACGTACGGAGGACCAGCTCCGCCCCGAGCTTGCCCACCTTCCCACCGATTGGCAGCTGTAGAGACACTAAGGCAAGAACGCTGCTGAGAACAAGTGCATGAGCAGGTTCTCGGAAAACGCCAAGGAGTTTGATACGCATACACCCAGACCTTCTCTTCGCAAGTCTTTCATTGGTTTTACAATAAAAAATGGGTTTTTTTGACGAACGTGGATGTCGGAATCAAGCGTTTTTCTGACGTAGGTTCGTTATCCTGCTCGTTGTTCCGGATACATCCCATGATTGTGAATCAGAGGGTGAGCCCAGTGGCGGCGGCCAGGAGTTTTAGCACGAGGACGATCAATGTTCAGGTCTAATAAAGACACACTGATTACTGCCCCCACAGGTCACACACAGTACTACAGTCTGGACTGTTTGATCACTGCCCCCACAGGTCACACACAGTACTACAGTCTGGACTGTCTGATCACTGCCCCCACAGGTGAACACACAGAATTACAGTCTGGACTGTCTGATTACTGCCCCCACAGGTCACACACAGTACTACAGTCTGGACTG
>JBBPDA010109135.1:0-10548 GCA_037974385.1 Arnoldichthys spilopterus | reverse complement strand
TAATGTTTATCAGTACATTACAGAAAATAATGAACTTTATCACAATATGCTAATTTTTTGAGAAGGACCTGTACACACACATACATATCCATTTTTAAAAATAAAATAATTATAATTTTCCAGAGTTAAAGCTAATTTTCTTCATGCTACATGTGTCTTGATCAATTTACATGGTCACGTTTCTATGACCTTCTGATCTGAAGTTATTTAGCTTTAAATACAACATCAACCAGGTGGAAAGTTACCAAATCCTCCCCATTGGAAAAGGGAGAGGTTGGGATTAGGTGTTTGGCGTCCTAGCAGAAACGTTAGCTCTCAGTCCTCTTTCTCCATTAGCCTTAAAGCATTAGCTTAAAAATGTTCTGCCCATGAATTTTCTCCCCAAAGTGGTTGCAGTCTTTCAATTTTCATTCCCAGCTTAGAGATCTATGCTCAGAAAAAAGTTTCCAAAGTTTGAAGTGGAAAATCTCATAACTCTGGCGAGAGCAGGCATGTTCCCAGCAGACGGGGCAATGGATATATTTCTGATCCTGGCCAGAGGGTTTAACAGATGACCTTCCACAGCATGTCAACCAAACAAATACACAAACAGTAAACAGCCAGTCTGTGTAACACCTAGTGCAGCACTTAGAGCAGAAACGTCTGCAGACCTGAAGATTTTACAGCTGTAACACAAGTGCCTGGGCAGCTGCATGCTTGGCATTACAATCCACTTTGTAATCACAGCAACAGAACTGTGTTTCCTGGCCGCAGCTACAACACAGACGATCTGAACAAAAATTAGAATCATTCACACATCAAAGTCATTATCGCTACAATTAGTTTTCCATTTTAGAGCCATTAGGTACTGAAGCATAGAGAATCAGAACGTTATGACAGATACCCTGCTCTTTCCAGTGTTTTGCATCCATTTCCTTAACGTCGTGTAGAGTGGCCAGATGGACAGACTGACGGACGGACATACAGACGGACTGGAGGTAGTTCGGGGTATAACTGTCCTGCAGACTGCACGGCTGAGTATCATCTCTCTCGTACACACACACACACACACACACACACACACACACACACACACACACACACACAATCATTCTGCAATCAGCGGCATAGGGTGTGTATGGAAGGTTCCAAATCCAAATCGAACACACATCTGACACACACTAAGTGTTTGCTGCTCCAGAAACACTGCGAGCTGCTGTGATGGTGTAAGATTTGATAAACACTGCAGTCAGGGTCTGACCGATGTATCACATTAGGGCTGGGTGATATGAAGCCTATATAATGATACACGATAATTTAAGTCTCCTAAAAAGCCCTTTGGACCTAAAGTGCAACTTTGAAATGTTCTTGTTAAATAGTGTATATTTTATATATAAAACACAATGACAGATACAGTACATGAGAAATACAGTACAGTAATGTAGTTTGTAAAGTGTGTGGCCTCCTCTCCTTCACCCAGGACAGGAGTCCAACCCATTGCAGGGAAACATGGAGACAGACAACCATTCCCACAAACACTCATACCGCAAGCCTTTGGACAGAAACTGGAGCATCTGGAGAAAACCCACAGGAACACAGAGAAAGCTCACAAACTCTGCACAGAAAGGCCAGTTTTTACTTGATGTGGGCAATAGAGTGATTTACTACATTGAGCATACAACATCAAGCATATTTAGAATACTGCCCAGCTCTTCATCACGTTGCCAAATAAAGGTCGGTCTATGTAAGGTTACACAAAGAGAAAATGCTGTTGATATTTATACCAGGGTCCAGGTTTAATCACGATTCGATCTTCATCGATTATTCAAACAAATTTGGGATCTGCAGTCGATATAAAAATTATACAATTTCACATAATCTGTTATATTTCCACAAACTCACACATGCAAACAAATTATAAAGAAGAACATTTGTTAAAGACATGTTACATACAACAGTGTAGTCTTAAGCAAAAGCAGCTTCTCAGTACAAAACATTGCTCATAGTAAAAGTAAGTCAAATTAATTGTGAAAGTGTGTCACTTCAATACATTTGATCTACGTTCGTCTTTTCCAACACCATTTGTGGACTGTAAGGAGGAAAAAAAAACATTTTAAAAAATCTGGACGTGTGTGAACAAGACCTAAAGGACCTAAAGACCCAAGGTGTTCACACAGGCACCAGTGGGGGTGTGGCAGCATTAAGCAACTCCCAGCACTGTCCAGTTTAACATACTGATATACATAAGTACTTTTATATAAGACTGGACATTCTCTGTCACTGTCAATGCATATCAGCTTTAAGCAACTCCCAGCACTGTTCTCTACACACTGCAGCACACTGATGAGCAATCTACCGTTACTGTGTTAAGCTCTAAATATTGAAATTGTGGTGTTATGTGATACTAAACATGATAAATTCATAAACAATGTTAAAAGTTTAACTTTTTTACATAAACACCATAACCATGAACTTGAACCTGTTGTTATATGAAACTCTCTGAACTCCAACTTTGTACTGAATCTGCTGCATGCATCTGGTCTGCAACGGCCAGAATACGTTTCTGTTGTTTCTGAGATTAAGACATGTGACTGCTGAGGTCTGACATAGCCATATGAATCGGTAAAGCACATCAGCTAAATCTACTGTTCAGTTTCTGAGTGTATTAAATTCTATACCACAGTTCTGCTAACAAAATGTTTTTTGACAGAGATCCCAAAATTGTATGTGAATGTAACTGTATCAATTCTAAAAGCAGACATTACAAATAGAGCTGACACCTAGGTAGACCAGGACCACTTTACCTATATCGCTATTAAAACGTTGAGCATTTGCTGGTAATAATACGATACTGATTCATTTATCATCAACTGATATCTAGTCTGACTTCTAGCAAAAATGTGAGCATAAGACCTGACATATCACAATGACCTTTATAATGAAGAAATCACAATTCTAGTGTAATATTTAGCTCGTTATCTGTTCTTTAGTAGTTACATTTATTTAAGCTGGAGAACATGCTTTTCATTTATTCCAGCTTTGCATTTATTACTTGTATACATTATTTGAATGTTTATTTGTTCACTTTTTTCCATTTTTCTTTTATTGTTAGTTTTTTAACTCCTTTCTTCTTCTTTTTTATAATTCTAGTATATTTAGCTAGCTGATAACATTATATTTAAGCTTTAGAACAGGCTTTTTATTTCTCCTAGCTTTGTTTTTACTGAGTTCAAATACATGTATGTGTTTGTTTACTTTGTGTTATTTTTCTTTCTCTATTTGTGTTTCCTGTAACACTGTGTTCAGATGTATGAAAGGTGCTATTATTATTATTGTTATTATTATTATACTGAATTAAAGGCAATTCAGGTAAATTTGTGGGTGGATTTGTAACAAAACTGCTTCAGTTCTTTCATCTGCCAATAACTGAGCCAATCAGTGACTGATGTGAACTGATGTGAACATACTAGCACAAAAAGTTCCCTTTCACAGTAAAACATGCTTGCTAGTTTAAATACTTTCAGTGATCTGGGGAGGGAGCGAGTAGATGATGCAATCAAAGTACACATTTTATTGAGAGCCCTGTTCTCAGGCCCAGATTAGGGCTAAGCATAATCTAAAAGGAATTTCCCAATGATGACTCACCATTAGCACATCAAGTTAGTCACCCACAAAGACAGCAGTAACCTCCTACAACCCAATGCTCAACTCTCAAACAGGGTAACTTCGCCAACTTCATTAAGATGCTCCTAATGTCATGAATGAGTTCATCACAGTCTTTAGTAGAGCCAGTGTAATTTCTGAACTTCGGTCATATAGACCCAAACTCCACATAGCCCCTCTTAACTTACCACATGCATAAGAGAGCGCCACCTAGTGTTTTAATATATAGCTGGGTTTACAGCAGCTTATAGAGAGAAACTCTGTGATCCAACAGATCAGTGTAAGCCATCACTACGTTCATCACAAAGAGATTTTCTTTTTAAACGCTTCTCTATAAGCTGAGTCTTCGAAGCAAGGCTGTGACCGGACAGGTTTCACATTAATGCCTTCAATTCTAACCTAAAGCATTTTTACCAGATATACAGAAATTATTCTAGAAAGATGGCAAAAGGACATCACACAGAACCTAAAATGTGTGGCCTGTGTGTAGACAGATTCAACCTTTCAGCTCCAAAAATCTGTTTGGATTGCTTGGCATTTTAAATGGCTCTAGTAAAGAAATTACACTATGCATGCTTTATTTGCACCATTGGTCAAGATGTGGGTGATCTCATATCAATGTAAAAAATTAATTATCACAATCTTTTTAACACCCAATCACAATCTAAAGTGCTATCTGTCTTCACAATTTTGAAACTGCACTGTCAACAATATCCAGTCTCTGACAAGGCTGTGGATTTTGTTTTTTTCTCTTTCGATATGAACTTTTTTTTGGCAAGTGAGGACTAGCTCCACAAAACTGATCGAAAGTCATTGCTGCACAACCTGTACACAAGGAACTGCTGCAGTATTTTTTAACTGAAATAATTATCATCATATTTTTTTCTTTTCTTTTGTTTATTACTGCTGTCCAGTGTCAACCAGAGGAGGATGGGTTCCTCTTCTGAGCCTTGGTTCCTCCCAAGTTTTCTTCCGCCAGCTTAGGGAGTTTTCGCTTGCCTCTGTCGCCTTTGGCTTGCTCATTAGGGGCTCAGACCTGGATTCTGTAAAGCCGCTTTGTGACAACGTCAGTTGTAAAAAGCGCTATAGAAATAAAATTCACCTGACCAGCAAAGTCCGAATTTCACTGGACAGTGTAACTGCTTGACCTACTGTGCACATGACTTGAACTCTTGAATCCTTAAAATACAACACTGCATTAAAGACATTGTTTCCTACTTGGTCATTAAAACTTGAGTGAATCCTTATTTTAACTAGTAAACAAAGTAGTTAGCATTCAATAAATAAGGCAACCACTAAAAAGACAGATTTAAGAAGATTATGGGTGTCTTCAAGATTAATTATGATATAAAATGGTCAAAACTTATTTACCATTACAACCACCCACAGGCCTAACACCCTTAACGTTGCAATACATACAATCAGACCAGATGTTACCCATGTTTATTAATGAGAGAATGTATATGAAAGATACAGGTTTAGATATTTACTAGAGGATGTTCAAGAGGTAAACATTTCTCCAAATGTGACACCTAGACAGCTTCAGAGTTAAATCCGGAAGTCTCCAAAACTATAATCACCACCGCCATCATCACACCAACAGGCTATCCTTATGTTGTAGTAGGAGTGAAATACTAGAAGTGAAATATTAGAAGGACTTGTATATTTGTCAAAAACTGTATATTTGTCTATACTGTACATTTAGCCCCATATAATTCTGCCCACTTCACTCCTATTTATAACATATTCAACGCACTGTACATAACTTCTGTATATACTGCCCTCCATAGTCAAGAACACTGTAACATATAGCATCATTTATTACATTTCACTGGCTTTGTACTTGTTCTCTGCACAATGAAAAGTTGAATCTAATCTAAATATAATCTATATAAATAATAAACAGTATGTTTGTTAAGATGAAGCTGGAATAATACTAAAATATCCATGTTTTATTGTACTGCATAAGTAACCCTGCAGGAAATAAATCAAGGCAGATTAAGATTAAAATCTAAATTTCTACAAATTATTTGTGTTATTCTGTGTCAACATGAACAAATAAGGGCATAATGGAAAAATATCAGATGTTGCCATCAGCCCACCAACAAACATCATCAGTCCTCCTCAAACAGGAAGTCATGAGTCACGGTTCTGTACATGTGACACGTCTGTGTGTAAAAAAATATAATATATGTTATATTATATTATATTATAAACAATATTTTGTTTACAGTAAATACATCCATAATACAGGAAACTGAAGAGTTGTGAACTAATTAATTTGTTTGAGAATTTCAGGAATCTGCAAGTCTTAATCAGCGGTTTACCTCACTGCTGGGTCCTTCCTCATATTTCTCATATCTTCAGTGTGAAGATCAGAGCAGATTGAGCACGTTGTCGTGTTTTTTGCTCTTTCTGTAGCAGCTAATGTACAGATTTAGGGGCATTTAAGGGGATTTAGAAGCAAGTGAAATATTTATCATGGTGTATTTTTTTACCCTAAAGTGGTTAAAATCAGATGAGCAGGAGCAGAAACAAACAGCAGTGTGTGTGTGTGTACATGTATTTAACTCTATGTAAGAACCCTATGTCCCCATAATGACAGAAATACAAAAAAAACTGTAAAAATGACGAGAACTTGGAATTTTGGTGGTCCTCATAAGGAACCAAGCCGTTTTACTTTTAAAATGTGAAGACTTTCTTTAGTTCAGTGGGGTGAGGGTCTAAGTGTCTGTGTCTTATACAATACTACAGAAGCCAATGGAATGTACTCACAAAGATAGCAATACCAACGTGTATGTGTGTGTAGTCCATGCGGGCTCGGACGTGCTGGTACCTAACGCTACTCACGTGCTGATCTGGGTTCAGCGTGGGCAGCTTTAACAGCTGTTTCACTCCTGTCTGACGGATCTGCTGCTGCTCTTGCTGGGCTTTCCAGTCCACCGCCCCTTCCCGGCGCGCCGTCCGAACCTGCAGGGCTCGTGGATCTGTGTCTGGCCAGAGCATCCTGCGCCCCTCCGGCCAAATCCAAGATATCATTATCATCAAACAGTTCGGAGTCGCGGGACTGGATGAAGTTCTCCTGGTGCTCTAAAGCTCCTGGATCCTGTAGGAGCTTCGCTTCTCCAGTTGTGGAACTAACTGCATCATCCATTGTGGGGGAAAATGTGACAAAAAGTGCTAAAAGGTGACAAATAACGTGAAGCCAAATGTTATATTTAGCGAACAATTTGGTGTTTTTTTCAGAGTTTGCAGAAAAAATTCAGGTGAAAGTTTTAAAAGTTCTTGGCTCACACCGTTCAAAGTCCAGAAAGGGAACCGACGCCACAGAGCGGAAGTGTTGCAATCGTTAGAGAGCCCTGATTCGCTGCAGAGTGAAGGGGGCGGAGACAACGATGACTGGGACATAGCGGAAGAATGGGGTCGCCCCCTGCTGTTACCGTTCAAAGGGAAGGTCAGTGCTGCACATCATAGGGCAGGGGTGTCAGACTCTAGTCCTGGAGAGCCGGTGTCCAGCACTGTTTGGTGATTTCCCCTGCTCAGACACACCTGATTCAACTTACCTGCTAAGTGCCAGGTTTAGTGAGTGTGTTTGAGGAGAGGAAATACTAAACAGGGCTGGACACCGGCCCTCCAGGACCAGAGTTTGACACCCCTGTCATAGGGTCTCAGCATAACGCTATATATATTACACTTTACAACACCAATGAAAATTATTCATCATTGACAATAAAATGCACAAATAAAACTTGAGTATTTTTCCTATATATGTGTATTGGGATTTGTATTTTGTCTTTCTATATATATTTTGGCCACTTTCTGTTTAGTTAACTACTGACACTACAAACATGAAAGGAAAATAATTATCTGTTGTTAAACCAGGTAAACACAGCAAACACCCCTGCCTATATGTATATATACACAACCCCAAATCAGAAAAAGTTGGGAGTGGTCAAAACAATGCAATATAGATGCAGGGTTCCTTGAAGATGTCCCACAGGGAAAGAAGGGACACCCCAGTGATGTTGACAGCTGTTTTAGCAATCCTGCAAGCTTTTTTGGTCTACAATGCTAGCACTGTTGTATGACACAGTGATGCAGTTGGTCAGGACACTCTTTATACAGCCCTTGTGAACTATGGGTTGCCGTGAAGAAGGGGGTGGGGTTCAATCCACTTAAAAAGTGGAGATGTTGCTTACAGTAACTGTCTGTACTACTTAGCCTTTGATGCTTAGATGGGTGGGGCAGTGTGAGTTTTTCTGAAGTCGACAACCATTTCCTTAGTTTTGTCTACAATCAGAGATAGATTGTTCTCACTGCACCAGCTGGCCAGTTTAAGTTCCTCTCTGTGTGCTGACTCATCATTGTTGCTAATTAGTCCCACCAGTGTTGTGTATGAAGGTCTTGCTTGACGGTACCAGACTCAGCACTTTTGACCAACGAAAATCACTGCTAAAGTGGCATATTATTAAACCATATGTAAACAGGGTGTTTTAGTAACATGCGGGTGCACAATCTATGTTACAGACAAAGGTATGTGCTCAAAGTTCACAGTTTTTTTGTTGTTATTTTATTTTTGTCTGTAAATAATGTGCTCACGCATTTTCACTTCATGCACGAGCATGTCTGTTTCCTTGGCCAAGGAAACGGAAAAACCTGTTCCTCAGGTGCGAAAAACACTCTGTATGAGGAAACTCACAGTGTTCAGGGGAGATTTTGGCCCATGCTTCTACACAGTCTGTAAATCATATACGCAAATGTACTGGGTTTAAATCTGGTGATTTACTAGGCCCTTTCTCATTTTCTTCCTCTGAAGCCAAGTGTGAGTCTCCTCTGCAATATGTTTGGATCGATGATCTGATGGAAGGTCCACCCAGGTCTTATTCTCATCCTGGTGGACTGCAACAGAATATTGTCAAGAATTTCCCAGTACACACTGCCTCTGAGATTTTCTGACACTGCAGGGCTTGTGTGTGATTTGGTGGGAACGCATTTACCCTTATACAGTCAATTTTTGTTATGTTTGTTAAGTCTAAATTTGTTATGGAGACACCATTGTTAATGTGTCTTTAACAGCAATGCACTACTAGCCTGCTAACAGTGTAGGAACATAAGGGCATTTGTCAGCACAAAGGTAGGGCTACATTGCCTGTTGAGAAGAGAAAAGTGAAGTGAACAACCACATGCTCACAGTATTTTTGGTAGGTACCTTCCAGTCAGAGTCTTCTTTAGTATATTGGCTCTGGGATTTCTCTATTAGACCGATGCTGCACACTCTCCACTGAGGATGGTCTGGCATGGGGACTTGTCCTTGTGTGCGTTGATTTCAGTCCTGCTTAGACACTGTTTAGGCACCAGAGGGCAGCATTATCATTATAGTATTATGCAGTGTGTGTATGTGTGTATAAGCAACTGAAACAGCCAATTAGGTCACAATATCCTCAGAGTTTCTAAAGCTTTTTGCTCCAAAATACACATCTTCATACTGCAAATACTCTTTGTTTGGAAACACACATGCAAAGAACAGACAGTGCACACAACATAAATAGGTGTTATTACACCCTAATATGCCACAAAAATAAATGAGTAAAATAAATCTCAGTGTATAAAGATACCTGTGGACTCATGGCATCATATTTTTCATCCATCCATTAAGGTCATTTTGGTTTGGTCAAGTGATACTTTAGAATGAATGAAAGACTTTCCCACAATTATAGAGGCCTCATAATTTTGGTGAGTTTGTGCTGTTTTAGCAGTTCTTTGGTTGTTAACTCATCAACATTATCATTCAAACATTTGAAAACACTTGTTAATATTAGTGAATTATTTATAAACTATTTTATTTTCCTGGAATTATAAGGTTCTATCTGGATTCTGAGCGGTTCAGAGATATTGAGCTTCAAAGTTTTCGAATGTACACATTTTAAAACTGATACGAACATATTTTGTTTTGTAGGTAAAAGGCTCAAAACTTGTATTTACTTCCTGAGGATGTTAAACATATACAGTGCCAACAAATGGCACATAAACCAAACAGCTCATCAGTGGAAATCAAACAACACTTTACAATTAGTAACTAATGATGGTGGAAAGTTCATTTTGAATATGCACAGTTAATCCATATTTTACTTTTGCAAAATGTGAGTTATTTGAGTATACTACCATCAGGGTAGTATAAGGGTGCAGAAGAAAGTGAAAGTAACTATTTGTCATTGTGAACACACTCAGGCAATAGGAGAAACTGGGAGAAAATACTATGCATGTGAAGGTCAGTAAACTGGCAAAACTTTCTCTCACTAGTTTGTAATTAACAGCTTTCCTACAGATAAAAACTCTTCAGCTCCCTGTAAGCAGGTGGATTGTTACACCCTGAATTTAACTTATTTAGTTAACAGACATACAACTAAAGAAATAATGCACTGTGTATTTTATTAAAGTGGCCAGTGAAAGGATAATGTATCTGCCTTTCTAAATAGTAGGTTTTTAGTTTAGTGTTGTTTGCCAATTTCTGCATCAGCTCTTAACGACAGAAGCTCCCTAATCTTATCCTCTCTCCAGTTAGACATTTTCCCTTCTTCTTCATCCTCATATGTTTGTTTTTTTCCAGTCACCTAGAAACGTCATTAACGTGCCCCCTCACTCGCTGTAAATTGACCTGTTCACACATGGACTTAACCGGACATTACCTGGACCTTGTACTAGGAGGCTGGAAGGGTAAAGTGTGTTTAATGTCCCGTCTGAATGATTTGGTTGTTTGTGTTCACACATAGACCTCCCTCAGGTAATGTCTGGAAACTGTGAAAGTGGCTTAGGATAAGTGGCTCAGAAAATGGATGGTTGGATGGATGGATGGATGGATGGATGGATGGATGGATGGATGGATGGATGGATGGATGGATGGATGGA
>JBBPDA010109134.1:22173-33493 GCA_037974385.1 Arnoldichthys spilopterus | reverse complement strand
ATAGATAGATAGATAGATAGATAGATAGATAGATAGATAGATAGATAGATAGATAGATAGATAGATAGATATGTGTGGGGTTTTGCTTTGTACATCTGACATTTTGAGATTTTTCTTGGTCATCCATATCAGCCTTGATTTCAACACTTCTCCTTAATGTCCATTACTTAATGACATTTGGAGAATTTGCAGTAGAGGTCAATATCCTTCCATCAGTGAGCTGCTTAGATGAGGTTTGCCTAAGAGGTTTAAAGGGTCATGTAACTTATTATGCTCTGAAATTGTCTGTACCTGACTTGAATTGCGTGGTGGTATCATGTAATGGGAGACCTAGCTTATAGGTGGAACTGACCATGCCTAAAATTGGTGAACATAAATAAAAAAATAAATGGTTCCTTAAAGGATTCTTGGCTCATTTTTATTGTTATAGTTCTTCACACTAGAAAAAGGGTTTTTAGAACATGATCCATTGAAAAGTTCTTTAGGGAACTAAATGTGGTTCTTCTATGTCATTGCTCCATTTTGCTCCATATAATAGCGCTATACAGCTGAGAAATATTCAGTCTGGAGTACGTTCAATACATTCCTGGCCCTGAGGATTTGCTCATCTCTGCCAGAGCCAGCTGCACGCTCCATATACATCCTCCGTATAGGGAAGCTGCCCTGAGATAGGGTGAGGGGTGAAGGGGGGAAACTATAGGGGCACCTGCACATGGCTAAAATGCTGTGTTGTCCTCTGGCTCTCACAGCAGTTCAGCGCATTCCCCTCAGCTGAGCGGCAACTGGAACGCTGACAAAGCCTTGGCTGTTAGCAAACAAGCTCAATGGCCTAAAACAGCGGCTGATTTAATCTGCCCAGTGACTAGGGCCTTCAGGGCCAGGCCGAGTGGCTCACTGAATATCAATCTATATCCACATGTGTCCACTATTTACAGACCCCTCTTTATTAGCAACCAAAACAAAAGTGAGATCCTTTATCTGAAAAAAAATCGAAGGGAACAGAGAGTCTTTCTTTGTTAGATTTGTGAGGGGATGTGAACTTGTTTAGGGAGAAAAAACTGACTGGCATTGCAGGACAGCAATATACTCTATACTGCTTGCTGGGTTAACTATATATTTGCTGCTAAATGGAATTAAGCTGTACAGTAGGACGGAGTAATAAAAAATGATCATTATTAAAATCAGACGGTGTTCAATATTGAAGAAAAGTATATTTTAAGGAAGTTATTTTATTTCATTATAGTGCTTAATAATTTAGTATAAGTTACATCACAGTTAGTAATAACATATAGACCCAAACTTGAGCATTATGAAATGTTCACATTTAATATGGATAATTAAGACTGAAAGATTAGGAAAAGGTCCAAAAGATTAAGACCAGTGGGGAAAGTGTTTCTTTTTTGCACTTTTTTTCTCATTTGTACACAATTTGAAAACTACATCACCAACAAAGGAGAATCTTTCTAATAGTTGCATGAATTTTAGACTTGCTTAGCATTTGGTAGGTTCCCCTTCCAATAGTTTGTACAAAATCCCTTGATGAGTAGATCAAATCACCTGAGAGTTATCTGAACACTTGCTTCCTTGGAGGGGATAATACAAAAAAAAGGATTGCACAAATTTTGAAAATTTGAAAACATAGAAAATGTCATCTTCACTTTTCTCTTGATTTCACATCCCTTAAAGTTCTAAAGAAAAACCTAGGGATTTTCAATGTGTTCTCAGACTTTTGGACCATGATAAGATTTTTTGTCCAGCCCTATTTTACAAACTGTTTTTTAATTCATATAGATTGTACTAGCCAGGACACTCAGTGTGCAGTATGCTGGTCTACACACAGAGTCTTATAACACTTTTATCATGAACTGTTATTTGATAATAAGCCTGTCTTTTCTCGCTGATGCACCGGTTTTTCTTCCAGACACGGAGGAACCAAGTCCAACCACAGGATTCTGTCCATAAAACATAATCACCATTGTTTCCTCCTGGCCAGGTGGAATCGAACAGCATCCAGTCTTTGCCAATTGGCCAGTGACCAGAAATGTGTTGCTCTCTTTCTACTTATGATAAAAAAAAAATCATGTGAAAGAAGGTACTGAAGATAAGCAAGCCAAGGAGTTTTTCAGGGAATAGTTATTTGCTGATTTTGTGAATCTTCCTGAGAGAAAGCAAAGTTGCATTACCTCCCCACAGAAGACAAGTTCATTGCGAGGGGTTTGGTATCTCTTGTATGTGAGGAAAATCCAAAGTCCTGGCAATATCTCATCAGGGAGGAAGCAATACATTTCAGCAGCACTACACCCTGATACCATTTTTTGGTGCACTTACACCATAAATACCTATTGGAAAAGACTATAGTCTGGGCTGAAGATATCAACATCAACAACTTGGTTTACTCTTAAGAATAAATGTTTCTAAATACCTGGCCTGGAGGCACAGTTCTAAAAAAAAAAAACTTTACAATGCGGTTCTTTAAAGAACTAACCATTGAAAGGTTATTTGGGTAAGGCAAGGGTATTCATATAGCACGTTATAATAGAGGCATTCAATGCTCATCGGCCTAGAAATGGTTACAAAACCATCTCTAAAGATTTCTGCCTCCTCCAATCCCTGTCAGACAGATTGTATCTACACACACCTCCCCAGGAGTGCTTGACCAGCAAAGATCAGTCCAAGAGCAAGATGTTTAATAGTCTGCAAAGTCACGAAGTAAACCACACTTAAATAACGAAAGGCCTCCCTTACATTAAAAGTTAATGTTCATGAGTAATGTTCATAAGAAAAAGCAGTGATGTGTATATCAAAGTTGCAAGGACAAAGGCACTGTTCTCCAAAAAGAAGATTTCTGCCCTACAGTTTGCCAAAGATCACATGTGCAAGGCAGAAGGCTATTTTAGAAATCGTTAGCAGACAGGCCAAAATAAAACTTTGTAGTTTAATTTAGAAGCACAGTGTTTAGAGAAAGGAAGCACTGCATTATAGTATGAGAACGTTATCCCATTTGTGATACATGGGAATGACAGTTATCATGCTTTGGGCCTGTTTTGCTGCATCTGGGTCAGGAAATTTCATCCCTAACCTTAACCCTAACCATTTTTATAAATAAACAGGCTGTTTTTGTTCCTATGCCTTTAAGGCTGGTACATGTAGCTCTAAATTCTAATTGGATGTCCTGTACTGTGCCTCAATCAAACAGCAGTTTATGCAGAAATGCTGCTTTGATCTTCCAAAATTTCTGTAGGCCAAATGTGGATGTAAATGTGTTGGTTTTTGTGACAATACAAAAACAGTGATTACAAAAAAGGGTTTTGCAGCTTAATTTACATACATATGGGCTATATGGACTGAGGAGTAAATATGAAACTGTTTATTTTTAAAAGTAGTGTAAAATTTTGCATTCCATGATACAGGCTGTAAAATTCAAGAATTGAGTATTTATTGTAAGCTGGTAAAATTTGTTTTAGCCCCTATATCTTTATCCCTCCACGTCACACCACATAGCATTGCCGGGATCAAAGCTAACTCACGTCAGTGACGCTTTTTGATCCCGCCACTATTACAAGGTGCCATCAGGAACCAGAGGCCTGCGTCACGAGATAATGACAAGGATCTCACCCAACCTACCCAGCAGCAGACCCCTCCCTGCTGGCGGGGTCACATGTTAAACACACCATGTTAACCACAGCATGCTAACGTGAAGAGAAGCTGCAACAGCTGTTGCTCTTTCTTTGTGAGAACGGAACAACGTATGACACCCAGCTCATAGAGAATGAAGAATGGCTATGCCATCCATCACCTAGCCACCACTCCTCTCGACCAGAGACACAGTGAAAGAATAACCAGTAATGAGTTTATAATGTGGCTCAGATTAGCCTGAAAGTGGAGGCACACTGATGCAGGAGCAGCTCTGATCGCTCGAAGGCAAATCTTAGGTATAGTTACAGCCACGAAAACGCTGACTCAGGATCAGTGTCTGGGGTAACGTTCTCCAACATTTGCTAAGATACCGCCCATCAGCTGCAAAGCATCTGTCACTGAGGCTGTACTGAGGTTGGCAGTGAAGAGAGACTCACCGAGCAGTTCCCACACTTTTCCTAAGTCGCAAAACTGGGAAAGAGGGAATTCTGAGATGGCAGAAGAAGAACGGAAAGGAAATAAGGGCTGCCAGATATTCCCAGTGTCCTGAACAACATCTCCTTCTGCTCTTGGTCCTATAACTAAGCATCCATGGGAAGTGTGAAAAGAGGGTCAGGACTGTAAGGAATATTTCTCTCTGTGGAAAGAGATGAACTAGCAGCAAGGGAGAAGCGAGCTGAGAAAGTGACAGGGCCCAAAAGGCATTTTGCAAAATGGCTCCCCCAGGAGTGGAGTGTTTACTTGAGGGATAGTTCAGAGGAAAAACCCCTCTAAAGTGCTCAGAGCCGTTTGCGGTGAGAGAAACAAGCATTGAAAGTGCTGGCCAGACTCGGTTTGTTTTGGCTCTAGCCTTTCCCCAGTAAACTGGAAAGGGGAGGCAAATAGCAAACCCCCCACCACCCCCCACCCCACCCCCAAGTCAGTTAAAAGCTCAAGCCAAGTATGAAGCAAAACCAAATTAGACAAAGTAGAAAAGCTACCTGACTACATAAACTACATTATCAAATATTCAGCTACATCAGTGCTGCAACAAACCTCTTCGGGGTGGGCGATAGGGCAAAAATAATACAGATAAAAGATACACAATATGTCAAATATGTCAAGCTATATTGGACAGTTGGAATGGACAAAAAGAGCCAGTTGTTCAGTTCAGTTGTTCAGTTGGGCAGTAGCAACCTAGTGGTTAGGAACCTCCCCATGATACTGAAGGGGTTGCAAGTCTGGGGCCAGGTACCACTGAGGTAACCTTTGAGCAAGGTATTATCCTGCTACACTGCTCCTCTGGCACTGCTGCACAAAACATTTCCCTCTGGATCAATAAAGTATCTGTCTATCTATCTATCTCTATCTGATAGCTGTCTGGTGCTCCACATGTGGATTGGTTAAATACAGAGGCCATTGTGGTGCACTTTGTGTGATGGGGTGTGTTCACAATGACCAACATTCACTTGTGTACTAAGCCACATTAAACCAAACAACCTAAAATGAAATATGCTCTGTTTGGAATAAAATTTGCAGTTGGTCAATCTTTTATAAGTGTTAAGATATCACAAAATGCTTAGAAAAGCCTTTTGAGTAATATTGTGATGCAATTTATCATAATAGCAATAAATATTGAGATATTGCTGAGCTTTAAAAGATCCTCGTATTTGCAACTTCCATTCTGACTGAATTGAGAAGTCTAATTACTTGTTTCCCTATCCTCAAAAAACATAAAGGTGCCAAAATGGCTTAAAGAACCACCTTACTTCCCAGATAAACTTTCAATAAATCATTCTTTTCATAATTTTCTAAAGAACCTTTTAAAAATGTAGAACTTTTCACATAATGCCACCTAAACGCAATCTAGACCAATTCTAAGATTTTCCTAGAAGTCAAGAACCATCTAAGAGCCTTTATTTTCAAGACTGTACGCAATCGTTACACGACTGTACTTCTATATATTATGGAATGTGGACAAACGAATGCAGCTTGCCTTGCAAACATGCCCTACCTTGGTCACTGCATCAAGGTTTATTTGCACTTCAGATGGCTGGGGCTTTTGGTCAAACCCCACAGAATGAAAACAACCTTTTGACCCCATGGTTTTGCTGACCTGAGCAATACCGGCTACCTGTCACAGCACTGCTTTGGGTCAAAACCACTCATTGCGGCTTTGCACAGTCAGAGGCCTACAGCTGCTCTCTCATCACAAGATGTGTCAAAAGTTGGCAGTCTTGTTATGGCTGTGGACGGAAACATTCCTTTCCATTTCGAAACGCCATTCACGCTAGCACTGTGGGAGCTGAGAACTTGACCATGGCCTCCTGTCTCCAGTGACCAGCGCATTGTAGGATGTTCATAAATATTTATGCAGGCTTGAGGGAGGCTTGTGACCAATATTAAGTGAAAAGGCTGTCAGTGAAACATCACTTCACCTCAGCAAACTAAGATCTAGAGATCTTGAGGATTCGTCTTTGAGTGATTTAGTTGGTACAATGGATTTGTTTGTACAATGAATCATATATGTATGATTTAATGGCAAATCATCCCACGTTGGAAAGCGTTATTTTATACATACTGTCTCCTAACCCTTTTAGCAATAAACACTGAAAACACTGATGCTTTCCAGACTAGCATATTTCACCAGAAGACAACCACATTTTTCCAAGGGCAGTAGCAAGACACTGGGCTTCCCCCAGTTCTGCAATAGTGGCCATTAGATGAAGTGAAAAATCTAACCAACCTCCTCATCCCTGGGGCCATTGTAAACCAGACCAGCACCAGCAATTTGCATCAACTATGCCCTGGATTTGTATATGTGACTATATGAATGACTAAAGCAGATCCAAGGTCAGCTTTTACACAGAGAAGCTGGGCAACGACACAAGACCCTATGCATTCGGGATTTGGCATCGTTGGTGGCTGTAGGCAAGTATTTACAGCTCTTCCTCTACTGCTGTCAAGGGCTTGTCTGCGAGAGGGGTGGTTAATCCAGTGGCTCTGCTGCTGCCTCTGGCAGTGGTTAGCCCTTTAAATAGAACAAGCCGTCAAAAGAAAATATCAGAACACAGTTTTGATCAAATAAAGCAGTCAAACGTAAACATAATTGAGTAGAACCCTGTGTCCTGAACACCGAAAGTGACATATCGTATTTAAAAGCCAGTACTTTGTAATACTTTCCAAACCACTATGCTCTTAATATTCTGTATTTACTTGTGACTTACTGTCAGTGATGGTGGGAGCCCACCACAAACCAGTAATAACCACCTGATCAAAAGACACACGTCATGCTCATCATAAAACACTACATTATTATGGCAGTTAAATGTTTCACCAAACTTAGAATGAATGAAAGTGGGCAAGATATTAAAAAAGTCCAAAACTCTTCAGGCTGTCAGTGTCACGGCCCACCCGTGCAGGGTGTTCACCAGCCAGACAACTTGAATCCAAGCCAAACAGCCTGTGGTTTGACTGCTCCACCAAAACCGCAGATATCTCACTGAGCAAAAGAGAGAAAGAGAGACCCCTTAAACTCAAAGCACCCCAGTAGCTTGTGGTAAGGGTTAAATGAGCACATGGGCTACAAGTCAAAGGCACTTTTAGACACATTAGAGACACTGGAAGCTCACTGCAATTAGAAGGAGGACTCCTGCACATATTCACTTCAAAACTAGCCCTGTCTATGATGTGGCTAGGATTAACTTAGCCTCGCAAGACAGAGTCTGGTTCTGTCACTCAACGGTTTTGCCATGTTTAAGGATAAGGTGTCAAGATAGCGCTACAACAAACACAAACCTGTTTGGGGAACAAATGGTATAAAGTGGTCATTGGAATCCTTAAAATTGTCTTCCACTTGGTCATTTATCTATATATGAAAATGATCAATATTACAAATATGTGATTGGCAAATGATGTGATTCTCTAGAATTACCTGTCAATTTATTAAAATCATATTAAATTAATTTATTGAAAATTATTATAATTTTTTTTATGTGAAATTAGAGCCAAGAGTTTTAATCAATGGTATGACAAAGATGAGTGAGTGGGCACCTTGTTTTATTTAAAGAACAGAGATCTAGCAAAGTCTGATCTTCACAAGACATGTGGACAGTGGTGGCCTAGTGGTTAGGACACTGCCTTTGGGACCTGAAGGTCACAGGTTCGAGTACCGTCCTACTACACTGCTCCCCAGGCACTGTTGATAGCTGCCCGCTGCTCCATGTGTGCACGTGTGATGGGTTAAATGCAGAGGTCACATTTCATTGTGGTGCTTGAGTATGTTCACAATGACAAATAGACACTTTGACTTTTCTTTTTACATTTCTGAAAGTCTGGATCTTGGATCAAACTGGAGATCATGGATCACTGGGATTTCTCTGGGCCTCAGAAGAAGAGTTGGTGATGCTTATCAGGCTGGATAAGGCTACAAATCCATCTCTAAAGAGCTTAGACTCCACCAATCAAAAGTTAATTTGAGACTTTTATAACAGTCCTTAAAATCACTCTAAGAACATGGCACGTCATGGTTCACAAATTCACAGAGGAAGCTGAGGTAACTCCTGAGCAACTAAAGGCCTCTCTAACACTGGCTAACGGTAATATTCATGACTCTATCATGAGAACACAGAACAACAATGGTGTGCGTGACAGTGTTTCAAGGAAAAGCCACTGCTGGATAGATAGATTTTTCACTGGACCACTCTCTTAGTTAAAAACAGCTATTTTTAAAGATTATGTGTTTTAAAGGAATAATATCAGACCATTATCAGACTATGCAAGAGAGTTGCAACTGGCAAGATCACATACAATATACATCAGATGGCCAACACTGTGGTCAGAGCATGTGAGGCTTACCAGGATCAACTCAAACAGCAAAAACAAGGTTGATGTTATATCCTTGCTACCTACTTTGAGAGGATAAAAAGACATAGGGAGGAGACAGTAAGAAAGAGAGACAATAGTCTGCTTATGAGTGTACAGGTAGCCCATCACCAATCCAAACATTCCTGCTCTTTGGCCAAGCATTAGAAATCACTGTCTATACAGTTATGAACACACCACGTCGGCCCAGAGGAATGTCTGCAAGCATGCACACACCAAGCCTTCAGTCTTAATCCCGTGAAACAAAGACAGGCTGGAGCCTTGGAGTGCTGCTCCTGTACATAAACCCCCTGAAAAACGACACCCTTATCACTGCAACTCCTCCACAAGCACTTTTCAATGGAACATAACAAAAACACACAGCTGGCTGACAATGATGGCCACACTGGACACCCCTCCGGAGCACATGCACGCAAGCCACAGCAAGAAAAAGAAAGAATCGCCGGCCAGGGCATGAGAACCATGCAGTGTTCGTGGCTGGCCGGCACCATTGCTGGATCTGTGGTGAGAGAAGCTAATTGTCTTGGCGGGGGTTGCTGTGTTTGGCAGCAGGAGCTGGAGCAAACATATAAGCTTAGACTTGTCGCTCTAGTGAGGGGCTAAAGACTGAGAGAGAAAGACAAGAATGAAACTGGGAAGGAAGGATTGACTCCCTTCAGCTCCTACAGGTTATTTGAATTTTGGTCTTACATGCAAACAATCACTGGCACTAATTTTTTCCATCCCAGATTTTTCTCTAAACAGTCCAAGGCCGACATCTCTTTTTCACAAAAACGAGAGCTGAAACCAAAAGGTTGAGTCCTGTCTGAGTCAAACCACATTATCCTCCTCCGTCAACAGTCCTGATCCGAGATGTTTAATTGAGTCATCACTTGGAATTGGGAGTAAACACACCCAGCTTTCTTTATCGGCCCGCTTTTTGAAGCCAGGGTCATCCGTCTTGTGAGGACATGCTAAAGATGACAGCCCTAATGGAAGCTACATAGGTCTGATGCTCTGAAGAAACAACAAGGCTGAATTCAGTACTGTTACGAAGACAGTCATTATTCCACGGAATATGCTGCCTTTCTGCCAAAGAGAAGAGAAGTCATCATCACTTGACACATGCTTCAAAAGCACAAGGCCCTTGTGAGCTGGGTTTCTGAGCCATTGTTTTTCCTTTCCTTGTACATCTGGGACCAGATCGTGAAAAAACTTACAGATGTTCTCTTAGAAGAACCTTGTTTAGCTGTAGAAAAATATCTACTCTACTTCTTCTGATGGGAGAAAAACAAATCTAGGGACACAACATTCACCATTGCCACAAGACTGCAGTATATGCATTGTGGTTATGAATGTACACATACAGAGGCTCAAGCAGGTATTTGTGTGATCTGCAGTATGTTGACAGGACAGCTGGGCTCAAACAGGAAAGTCACCACGGTCTTTCCCATAAATAAAGCACATGTGACTCCTGACCAGTTTTGTGCTTTTGGTCATCATGAATTATATCAAGATTTGTTACATTACTCTCTACAAAGCTCCACTACTTTCCTCTGGAAGCAACATCAAAGCAAAAACTGTTCTTCTGGAACAATGGAATAAAGCCTAAGATTCCAATTCCAATCATCGGCTGGAGATTTGTGCACTGCAATGAATAACGCCTCACCGGCAGGCTGATTAAAGACTCTATGTTTGCTGGATTTCATGAGAATGCTACCTCCCAGAAGACACAGTGCCAGCTGTAATGTTGGAGGGAAAATGGTGGTCTGGGGTGACTTTCAGGGTTTAGACTCAGCCCCTCCCTGTTCCAGTGAATGCTAATGCTACAGCACACAAACGCACTTTAGACAATGAAATGCTTCCATCTTTGTGGCAAAAGTTTTGGGAATATTGCACTGTATGTTATCACGAGAGACTAATACTGCACTGTATATTATTATTATGAGTCACTTTAAGATGTGATATACCATCAGAGCAACTAGCATCACTGGAGCGTATTGAGATAGTGATGAAATTATAAGTTGTAACTAGCAATAATTGAGCGGTAAATTATAAGACGTTCTGTAACTGGTAAATAATAAGTGGCAAAAATGAGGTTTCAGAGCATCAGAGTGCCAGTTGTGGCAGTAATCAATAGGTAGGTAAAATAAAGTACAGGAGCTGTCCAGGTCCAGAGCACAATATAAGATAAATACAAAGCATCAGGTGAGGAAGCACAACGCAATGACCCTTTTTTGGCTTGGGACTAGGCATTCTGTGTATTCAAAGCGGTGTGAAACTGGTACACAGGTTTTTACTGGCAGCAGCATCAGTGCCTGACCTCACAAATGCCCTTTCCACTGAATGGGTGAAACTTCCCACCAACACACTCCAAAATCTTAAAGAAAGCCTTCCTACAAGACTGGAGGCTCATATAACAGCATGGCAACTCCACATACCCATGGACACATAGCATTCATGTACTTTTTCTCATTCAATAGTAGCCTGTATTTTTTCCTTCCAGCTCACAAAAGGCAATGTTTTATGAAGCAGTACACATTTGCCAGGTATGGACATTTGACCCAAATGTGAGAACACCAAGTGCTGAAACAGTTCTTGAAAAGTCAAGGTTGTGACAGGTGATGCCGGCATTCAGATATCTTCAGTCAAGATGAAAACTGAACTAAAATAAATCCACTTAAAGTTTAATGATGAACAGAACACAATCAAAACCTGTTTTTTAAGAGGCAGATAAAAGACCCAAGCAGTTGCAAACTGGCTGCTCATGCCACACTGGAAATGGGCAATGGTGGCCTAGTGGTTAGGTCCCCTAGGGACCTGAAGGTTGCAGGTTCAAGTC
>JBBPDA010109134.1:0-19237 GCA_037974385.1 Arnoldichthys spilopterus | reverse complement strand
GGCGGGCTAGGTAACTCATTCCCACTGTGAGCGAGCTAGCCAGCTCATTTAAATGCTAGCTAATGGCATTTAGATTGACTTAATTAAACATCAATATCACAATTATCTAGCATGTTAAAGTGTGTAAACTGCTTGTCTCTGGGCCATGTTTTAATCTGTATCAATGCATTAACTAAAATAGCTCATGATCAGATGCACCAATGTGACATAAAAATCAATGTGTTCCTTTTACATTTTACTGTGTTTAGTCGTGTTTTGTAATGAGAAGCTGCTTTTGCTTACGCTGCTGTATTTAACCTTTAATAATAAAATGCTCAAATTATAATTTAGGGGATTGGAACGCAAAGGGTTAGTTATGATTTGTTATTTTTCTCTTGGAAAGTTACTCCCCTTCCTTTCCAAAAAAAGAAAAGTAAATTGCCCCTCTGCATGAACGTATTTGTTTCACTCTCCTTTTTAAGACTGGATGGAAACACTATTTGTATTTTGTACTTTGCAGTTCAGGCAGGCACAAAGTCAGCCTGACCATTTGATTGGACGTGTGCCAGTTTCTCAGCATATACGCCCTTCACCCTCCAGCATTTTCAATCAAACCCTGTCACTTTGACAAGCCTGTGGTGTAAGTTTGATGAAGCTCAGAGTATCAGTCACTCCAAATTAAAAAATATTTTTGTCGTACAGGTGTCGTACTCCCCTACTGCTGTTACTGATCTTAATTAAGTGACATTTATTATCACATTTATTGCTATACTTTTTTCAATAAAAAATAAACAACCAGGGCTCAGAGGACCTTACATTGCCTCAAATAATATCAAAAAAAGTTTTTTATTAATGGCTGTGCTGCAGTTCTGCAATTTTCCTGATGTCATATTAGCTTTAGGGTAAAAGGCAGGGCTATTGGAATATGGGAGGCAAGGGTAAGTCAAATACATACACACAGCTTGTTTAATCAGGCTTAACCCACCATCCAGAAAGAAAACTTCCTTTATAATCATAGTTCTTTCATAAGAATAGCTCTGGGACCTCTGTACGCGTGCTATCATCAGGTATGAAAGCAACCAATAATAAATGAGAAGATAAACCTTTATTAGTCCGACAAGTGGGAAATTTGCAATGGTGGCAAATGCAGAGAAAATGGCATGACTATTGGTAGAGTGCCAAACAAAATGAGGTCAACAGTGAACCTGGAGTAACATCTTGACTGGAAAGCTTTGATAACAGGCTTCAATCATAAACCTACATTACACCACAAAATGGTTTGAAACACAGCAACTGTGAGTGGGGTCTTCATATGCACTGAGGCTCCTTGTTTTGCCATTTTATCCTTTGTTTTGGTACAAAAAAAAAGGAACAGAAAATTCCCAACACTGATATCTCTGATTGATTTTTTCCCTTATATGCACACATTACTACTAATGGAATGAGATGGAGGAGAGAGAATTCCATCAATACCATTACATGACTTTCCAGCACACTTAGCGAACATTTTGATGTCAGTATTGGAAATCAAGATGAAGTGCCTCAGTAGCAGCCCGTTGGTGGACATGGCACTGCGATCAATCAAGAGTGCCGCATGTAGGGTGTTGGAAGGGAAAGTATTCCAAAAAGATCAAGTATTTTTTTTCAGATTTACCCCAATTTAACCATCAACATTATATATAAAACTCAGAAGACACACGTAGGTTTTTTGGCTTTTACTATGACATATTTTATTAGACTTTTTTTGCTGTAAACATTGACCTTGCTGTAAAGAAATGTCTTAACAATAAACCACTTAACATCAAATCAGACTGAATGGCTCTATATAGTATATCTTACTAACTGAATTTTACAGACATCATAGTTTCTTTTCCTTTGAGACAATTAGGCAATTGGGGCAATCCAATTCCCAAACATCCTGTAGCAGTAAAGAGTATTATCCAAACAGGAATCCAAGTCAAAAGTATTCAGGCCAGCCAGGCTGGGATGAATGAGAATTTCCATGAGAATAAAAAAAAGCTTCTTACATGACTGGGCTTAGTCTGGAACAAATCCAAACAGTAAAACGGCATGACATTTTTCTCATGCAAATCCATAAATCATCCCATCAGAATCGACCCACAACAAAGCATTATATGCTAAACTCTTGAGTGTGAGAAGTTCCGAGATTTTTCAGGATTGCTGGAGAAGCTTCTTCTCCACCACAGTTTGGGGCGTTGGCACATTAGCAAGGCAAACATCATCAGGCTGAACGTTGCAGATGTGCTCCACATGTCGTTGCCTATTTATCGTTTCGTTGATTCATTTGTGGCCATAAAGCAACAACAAAAGAAACGTGAGGGTTTGCGTGGCTGAGGTCTGCGGACAATATGTGAGAGCTCGAAACAGCAGCACATTTCCACATGCAGGAGTACTGGAATGCTTGAGACCAGCAGTGAGAACAACTTGACAAGCAAACCCAGTCATTTTGGGTTTTAGCACTGGAAAAGTTCTCTCAAACCAAGATGCTGATCTCCATGAACTCTGTCTATAAAACAGGTTTCTTGGTCATTGGTTATTTTACATCAGCTCAGACGTCCTGGACGTCCATGAAATGACTGGAAAAAGGCTAATATTTAACTTTTCAGAAATTATTTGTTATCAGTGATAACAAACCCATATAATAATTCAGTGTTAATTATTTCTCACTTGTAGCTCAACAAGCGAAATAACGTTTGGTCAAAAGCACGTATTCCAAACTTTCAGCAGTGAATGTGTGACTGTAAAAAATTGAAGTAAATGTAATTCATTGTGCAATCAAAAGTAATAGCTTTTGACTTTTAAAGGTTAATTTTTGGTTTTTGGTTCAAATTGGGTTTGGGTTCCAAAATGCATTTTTTTGTGAATTAGGCCAACATGGTGGTGCAGTGGTTAGCGTTGTTGCCTCACAGAGAGAATGGCCTGTGTTGGATTCATGGTCGGAGCAGGGACAGGTAAGTGTGTGCCAAAAGCAGTTCTTCTACAGAAATAAGTACAATAATATGATAATATATCTGTGCGTCAGCCACAGGTGCCTTTCTGTGCAGAGTTTGCAAGCTCTCCCTGCTTTGCATGGGTTAACTCCTGGTGCTCCGCTTGCAGTTGGTTGATTGGATACTCTAGATGGCCCATAGGTGTGAGTGTGAGTGAACGGTTGTTTGTCTCCATGTTGCCATGTGATGGGTTGGTCTCCTGTCCTGGGTGTACTGGGCCTGTAGACAGCTGGGGTCAGCTCCAGCTTCCCCATGACCCGAAATGGAAGAAAGGTTTTGGAAAATAAATGAATATACTTAGCTAACATGGCAACTCATTCCATTCAAATGAAGCAACGAAACTCAATTTTTACAGCAGTTTAGAACCTGAGAGAGACAAATAACTAAAAAATATATAAAGCACAGTTCTGTAATCATGCATGGCTGCCTAAATTATGTAGATGAGTCATTTTTCAGTTCATGACATTGCCATGACAAGCTGAATGATGTGGAATACCCTAAAGCTAAGAAGAAACTGAACATGTGACATAACTGAAAGTTTAAGTTTTAAGTGGTTTAAGGTTCCTGTATTACAATGTCACTGCCAAAATTCCATTACGACTTCTGAAAAAGCGGAAACAGGACATGGGATCTCAAGGCTGTCGGTGTGATTTACGCAGGAACGGTGATTAATGTAAACTCTTTTTGAGTCACAGGCAGTTTTGTAGACAGTCACACAGAGCAAACAACTCCAGATGGCCAATGGACATTAGTCCAGCTCTGGAGAATGAGTCGTTACTCTACTGTATATATTTACACATGCACTTTAGAGCAAACCGCATGATTCATGTTCAGTTCCAGGGAGTCCCACCACCGGGTGACCCAGCTTTAAAATGTGTTAGAGGTCAAATCCAACAGAGCAGAAGCAATTACCACATATAACTGACCACACAGTATTTCAGGCAACAACTGCAAACATCCTAGACAAAACAAACTGCTCTGTTGTCAGTGGAGCCATCGTGAATAGCTGATAAAAAATGAGGCTGCCAAATTTTGATGAACCGTGAAAGAGGGCCATTCAAGAACGATGTCTTCCTGGATTCTTGAGAAGTAGATGCTTTACTGAGCTACATTCCCAGTGAACGTTGTGTAGGCTACTGCAATAAACTACACGTCACACGCACCCATTACAGCATCCCAGCACTTCAGCATGTTTTCATCATCAGCCTCTGAAGAAAGCAGCCCACAAGATCATATGGATTCGGCCACAGTCGGATTGGGGTTTTGTCTTAGCTAGCCCAACGCCCTGCAAAAAACGTAAAGAAATCTGTGGAAAATAAACACACAAACTGAAAAGATTGCGATCCGAAAAAAACCCTGCTTTTCCCTGTTTATTTTTTTATTCCACAGCCATTCAAAAAGAAATGCAGAGATTAATCACATGGGTTTCTTTCAAAAGAGACCGCACTAGAAAAACCTCAAACAGTCCTTACAGAAACAAAGATCACATGCATTTAACATGTGATCATGTTTCACAAGTAAACATGTGACATCATGTGAAAAATATATGAACATGTGATCTTATGTCCTATAATTGTAATTTTGTTTTGAAGTCCAACACGTTAGGCCATGAATTTCCAAAGGAATGAATCATAAGGTCACATTAATATATAATACAACATGCATAGCATATAAAATGCCCAGAAGCACACTTTTGTTTTTCTGTACGGGTATTCTTAGATGTGCCTAAGACCCATAAGACCAAGGCCATCATCACTATAATGGAAGAGGCTGCCATGCTGAATACTCTCTCCAGGGATTACTATAGATAAGATTCTTATGGTATAGAATATGTGTGTACTCATTTCCCAGAGAACGCTAAAAGACCTGGTGACCTAGTCTTGGATGTCTCATCAATATAAATCCTCTGTACCGGGTTATGACCTCATCCCAGAATGCAATTTTCCATGAAAAAAACCTAATGGAAATGAAAAACACGCTTCAAAACTGATCTGAGTTTTTTCTGTCTTTATTGGTGTCAGGGCTACACAATATATACTGTTTGTTCATCAATACTGCAGCATTGGCCTGTGCTGTGAGCATCTTCACAAATCATAGTTCCAGTATTAATGTCTCTATAGGTGTTTTGATGAAATGTGTTCATGTAATCCAGCTAACTCAATATATTTAAAATAATGGGTAATTTCTAATATCATGCTAGTGACTAATCAATATATAAAAATATTAAGTTACAATATGTGGCAATTAAAGAGCAGTTCTTGAATATGGCACAGCCCTAATGTGTGCTAATAAAGCTATAAGCTAGAGACATTGTGCATTAAGCTTAACGACACCCCTTATAATGTCGCAAAAATCAGTATAATGCACATTTCGAGTTTATATAAAATAATAATATTGTTCACATAATAATTTATCAGTAATAAGATTAACAAGAAATTCTAAGTTCTTCCACCCACCAATGTAGGCCATTGTTGCCACACAACATGATGAAAGATAATTCCATATGTACATGGTATATAATACTAAATTCATTGATACGTAATATGTTCTGTCATATTTACATATACTATATATGAGTATTTTACATTGGCTTTGAAAAGGGCTCAGCCAATCCATACTTTTGAATCGGAATTATGAGGTCATATTTTATAACATATGCTTATAAAATTTCCAAACTGCTATCATCGTTTGTACACAAAACAAAGACAATAGACCTTCGCTGGAATCTGGAAAATGGAATTTTATAGATTTCCTATTATGAACTGCTTCAATTCCAGTGCAGGAATGATAGCTGCGAGTTACGACGTGCTGTCTAAAGACAACAATGGGCCTGTTTATGAAATAGATGTGCTCAAACGATAAAGAACGGATGAGCTCACTCTACAGAAGTCCGTATTATAGTCGATGAATTCACCTGATGAGCAGCTCAAAAAAACCAACCAAACAAACATTCCTCTTGCATTGTGTTAAGAGAGGATAAACAGACGCTCCACCTACACACAGACAATCTGCACTTTTGTTCTATCTGCAGTGTTGAAGAAGACCTGTAGGGATTACCTTGTTAAAACAGCGCTTATCGCTCCGAATGCAAGACACTGACTTCATGGTCATGCTATTCCGGTTTTACGGTGTTGGTTTAAGGGTGTACAGGAAAAGACACAGCACGCATTGTTTAGGTAAAGCTATGAGATTTGTGAGACATGGCAGTTTGCATCGAATGACTCAGGCACACACGTTAAGTATTAAAGTATTACCGGGCAGGCCAAGGATATTTGTGCTTCCTGAACTATTTCCCAGACCATGCTGTTGGACAAACTTCTTGAGACAGATCTTTACTGGAAGAGACTGCGAACAAATGCTGAGCTCTTCCATTACGTGGTCAGGCTAAGATTTCTGGAGAGTTCTTCTATGGCCCATGCAGAAAAGTGCTGGATTCCTATGTCAGTTGGTCAGTGACATTGATGTCGCATGAATTTGTTGGTACTGACTAAATAACCTCCATAAAAAAATGCTAATGAATTGCTTGTTGTCCATTTTATAATAGTTTAAGTAAGACCTAACCCCTGGCATGAGGATAACATTATAAAAATATTTCTAATAAAGAAATTGCTCCAGGTCCTGGGTTCGATCCCTGGGTTGGCCACGGGTGCCTACTGTGTGTCTTCTGTGCGGAGTTTGCAAGCTCTCCCCGTGTTCGTGTGGGTTTCCTCTGGGTGCTCTGGTTTCCTCCCACTGTCCAAAGGATGCAGTAGGTTGATTGGATGCTCTAAAAATGCCCGTAGGTGTGAATGTGTGTATGAATGGTTGTCTGTCTATGTGTTGCCCTGCAATGGGTTGGCCTCCTGTCCTGGGTGAACCCCGCCTTAGGCTGCAGTCAGCTGGGATTGGCTCCAGCTTCCCCGCGACCCGGAAATGAAAGAAGCAGTCTAGAAAATGGATGGATGGATGGAAATTGCTCCACATGCTAAAATTCTTTATACTATTTTAATTATTTTTTCAGTTCAATATTATTGGTTATCAGAATTTTTCGCTCCTTAAAATTAGTATCGGTATTGGTCACAAGAGGTTCATATCAGTCACACCCTAGATCCTTTGAACATCTTGCTCCCATTAACAATTTCTTCTTCGGGTCCTTGCACACCAACAGGTTAAGAGGTAACCGATGTCATATGAATGGGGAGATAACACATGAATGCGTGATCTTAATGTGTGGTGTCATGTACTAGATATCTGAACTGAAGAAATGAGCAAGCAGTTGGAACAAAGGAATCAAATTATAACCACATTCCTAAATGCAGTTGCTCTAAATGAACAGTAGCGACTGCATGTGTATATAGCTTGGCAGCTCTGGCAACCTGAGAAGATACATTTTAGTAGGCATCAGTACTTCAACAACTAATTCCAGCGGCGAATAAACACTCAATAACCAAGACCCGAAAAAGTAAACACTTCTATTTCATACCAGCTCCGGCAGCCTTGACACATTACGAACAGAGCAACGTCTCAATTTCTCGTACCGCTTTGAAGTTCTCAAATGGTGCTGCCAAGCTGCAGACATGAAAGAGGGTGCCCTGGTGTTCACAGCAGGGGTTGAAAGCCGTGGTGCCCCAATCTTCACAGGGAGAAGGAAATATTTCAAGTTCTGGTCTTGCAGCTGATTTTATTTACAGTCTTTTTTTATTTCTTGGGTAATGGCTAGTGGACTGCATAAGGATTAAGGATTCCCACCATGAAATACTGACCTTTCTGTTAACCCCAGAGTGACCTGTATGTATGTCAGGGAAAGCGTCAACCACAGATTAAAAGATAAAAGCCTTAGGAGTATGTTTAATACTGCATGTTCATTTCTCTGTGCAAATCAATAATAAATGGCATGGATTCCAATGATGTTCACCTCACAGTCGTGTTCACACATACACATTTCATATACGTCTCTCAGCGGGGTGCTCGGAAGCTCTTTTGTATGCATATAGTAATGTTGTGTTGACCTATATATGAACTTAATTAATGCTCAACATAAATATCTACAAAGGGAATCCATATGATAAAGGCTTAGCGGAATGAAGGATTACAACACATTTGACTGAGTAATCTTGACTTTCAGTTTCGGCTCAAAGACTAGGCGCAAAGTGCAATTATAATCCTGCATCCTTTTGAAGACCAAAGAAAATGGGCTGCAGTGGACTGCTCATACTAGGCTCATATGCTAGAGATACTGAATAACAAAGTGTGCAACATTGCAGACTGCTTGCACATGCAGCCATGAAAAGCCACTAAAGCTTGAATGAGACACGACTGTCTTTACATTTTGTATCTCGACACAATGCAGTTTATGTTAAGCTAAATATTAACATCAAGCTAACTTCATGTTAATAAAAAATTACATTTTAAGTGATAGATTTTAAAATATTATACTGTGAATTAGACACATTATGCTATAATTAACTCATTTTACTGACAGTGCTATGCAGGCTATAGATAATATACAGTAGAAGTGCAGCTATGATGAATATTTGGATTTTTACCCAATTTACTCCCCAATTTCGAAGGTGTATAATGACACACTTAGCCCACAAAGTGAATTTACAATACTAAGCTCACATAATCACTATGATATATGGGCATAAATGATATATATTTGAAGTAAAATGAGCATGAATACAATAACTATTCACTTGTGGCATAATCTAGTAATGAGGCTACTGCTGCAAGGCAGGAGTGTAGTGCATGATGTGGATATTGCATCAGATATAATCAATGAAATGCTCATTCACATGATGCACTGCCAAGTCTACAAACACCTGATCACGTTTGCATTGCGTCCCGATTCTCTGATGCATTGTTACATCCCTGAAATTTAGTCATGTCCATTTTCTAGCTGCTAGAAGGTCTACCCCTATCACACGGGATGCTACCAAGATGCAGAAGCTCGACATTGAAGTGCCATTGCATCTTTCCAAACTGTCGCCAATCCCAATCACTGGACAGATCAAGTACATCAAGAACAGCAGTATTTAAGTACAGTGTGAGTGAACTTATGTGCCACGTTATTTACGTCATAAAAGTGCAAAACATGGCAACCGCAATAAAAATAATAAAGTGTAGTGTGTTGTGAAGAAAAAAATGTCATATTCCAATTCAAGCCATTTCTGATCATGCACCACAGTACCTAGAATGTTATTGTAATTATATAAACATAGTACCCTAACTGAGACACAGGAAAAGTTTCTACTGTAACGGTACAACATAGTATACAAGATTCCACTGATATCTCACCTGGGCCACCTACATAGTCGTCTGTTTTCTATTGATTCTAGTTTTGTGTGTGTGTGTGTGTGTGTGTGAGTGAGGGAGTGAGTGAGTGAGTGAGTGAGTGAGTGAGTGAGTGAGTGAGTGAATCAGCCTGGGTGACTCACCCTTTAGCCATCACTTAATGAAGGCACATACACACGGACACACAGACAGTAAAGTAGGCATCCACCTCCAGTCCAAAAAGCCTGTTGCCATGGCTGCCAGTAATATCTACTGCAGTAGGAAGCACTTCACTCTCTCTTGCTTTTCACCAGCAGCTGAAGATTTATTCATCACCTGAAAAGGTCAGCAGGGAGAGATGATCACATCCTGAAAACGCAGTTGATGGAACTGTGGAGAGATTCTGTGGAGAATGACGTGTATGCAGAAACTGACATAACACAGATAGTGTATTTCTCCCATGGAACGGACAAAATATACCAGAAAATTAATGAAGTGTTTAAGAAGAAACAGGTAGTGTTTCTTCTAGTAGTCAGCACCTGTGATGTACTGAAAAACATATATAGTGACAACAGCACACAGCCGGTAAAAACTCCCATTTTTAAAAGCAACAAGCCTGTAACATTTGCATAGTCAAGGTCGCGGTTAATCTGCAGTGGCAGCGCATTTAATATTTTGCATCCATCTACGTCCAGGGTGCCATCAATCTAAACCATGCATTCTTTGGCACGCATTCCAGTGTGCTAATTAAGGAAGCGCATCCATTTGAAACACATGTTGTGTCTGTACCAGGGTCACGACCCTCATATTGGCCCGTCTGCCTCCACCGTGGGCAGCCAGGGGAAAGTAAAGTGGCCGTTTCCTGTAACCGTGGCAACCAAACAGAAAGTACACAGTCATTGGGGCTTTTCAGTGCAAGCAGTACATCAAGGATGAGGCACACTTTCGCCTTTCCGCTGACTGGATAAGCCTGTTTTGTTGGGTGTTCTTACAGTTTGTCAGTGCTATTATCTGCTCCCAAAGCCACTTAAATCATGTCATTTGAAAGGCGACTACAGTTTAACTTGGAATCAAGAGATCCAGTGATGAGCATCTGTCTATTCTAGACACCATTGTAATACAGAAGTCTTGAGCAGAATGGAGTGATACGTATGAAATGCATCCAAGGTGGGGTGACCAGGTTCAGATTACATGTCTTTGTGTCTACAGCAGGATATGAGCTCTTCTGCTTTTGTTAGAGAAGAGGTCGCTAAAGGTTGCGATTCAAGGCTGCATAGAAGCGATTTACAATAAGAATGAGCATGTGCGTGTGTCAGTGTGTGTATGCACGTCTGTAAAAAAAAGAGTAATGAAAAGGTCATACAGCAGGATGTTTTATCATGAACTGCTGTCCATTTGTATTATATAACATGACATTTACATTACTGAGGCCGTACAGGATAACAAAAAGACATGTAATTAAGGGCATGTGCAAGGACAAAGATGTCACCCAGTTATACTTGACCTCGCACATTTGAAATGGTAATAACAGCTCTTGTCCATAAGTAGAAGAATTCTGACTACTGAAAGTCTGTATGGATTGTACTCTATTCAACAATGTAGCTTATGCCGTGTTCACACTACACAATTGTGAAAGTGGTGGGATCGTTGTACTGTTCACACTACACCTCGGGACTTCCAATCATAAGTCAGTCAGTTCAGTATAGTGTGAACAGATCGGTGACAGGGGGGTCACCAACTACACCAAATTTAAGCACAACTGGTCCATCTGGTCTACAAAACAACATTCTGTCACGAAACGTCATATGAGAAATGAAGCAACTCTCACACAAAACACTAGTTTAAAAAAGGACGTGCAGCAAAAACAAGCGCTGTTTGCGTGATCGTAAGTTCCCAAAAAATGCATGAAAGGAAAAAGAAAGGGACATCGGTGAAGGAATGGATCAAGAATTTTTTTAATTTTTCCTTAACTGAGGTGAATGTCTCCTGCCTCTTTTCATCAACTCGTGTCCTGCGCTCTGATTGGCTAGGAATCGTTCCCAATCGCACCTTTCTGGACTAACAAAACAGCCTTAAAATTGTATAGTGTATTGGTCTGAGGCTGGGTAAATAACAGAGAATGATTAACTACATTTCTTATGTGTGTTGGTATGTGTAACCCATTATTGTAGCCATAGACCTCTGGGGGTGAAAGGGAATGTGAAAGTGAATAATTGTTTGTCATTGTGAACAGACCACAGCACACACACAGTCCACAACAACGAAATTTAACTTATAGATTTAACCCATCTGTGTAGAAGCAGTGGGCAGCTAACCACCTGGGACAGTTTGGGGGCAGTACCTTTGAACCGGCAACCTTCAGGTCACATGGGCAACGCCCTAATAGTTACACCACATGTCATTTTGTAGTCATCTACATGCCAGAATAAGGTCTCCCGGGTACACACCATTTTTACTGAAGGGAAAAGCAAATGGCATTATTAGACAATACCCCTGTCATGCTCTGTGCTACACTAAAATGTTTCAAAGTTACATTCTGCACATGCACATTTTCTAACGAATGTCACCGGCTAATCTGAATTAGGAATGAAATACAAGTGTATATGCTACACCTATTAAAGCGTACATACTCAATAAATTGGCAAAATTAATCAATATCCAATTTGCTATCCAGGTATAATTTCATCACCATTTCTGGCATTCTGAACAAAAAATAGAGGCGCTATTAGTACTGCAATCCCTTTTGTGGGCATAACTTAAAAAGAGGAAACCCACACCACCAGGATCTCACTATGGTGCATAGGTTTAACTGGTAACGCTTTACTGTAGGGTCACATTCCTAAGGCTACATGACATGTACATAAGCCTTTAATGACAACTGCCATTGACCTACATCAACATTTATAAAGATTTATTCCAATGTCACTCGTCATTAAGGCAATTCTCACTAGTTTCACCCCAGAAAGTGTAAAGACAATGGATGCTTGTTAGAGTAAACCTTCAAAAATGTAGGTTAATGTCAACTGTCATAACAAGGCTTATGCAGAGGTCATGTAACCTTATTAATGGTATCCTACAGTGAAGTGTTACCATTTGGGTTTGTGTTTACAAATGTCATGTGCATGACATAAAATAGGGATCAACCTTGTGTGCTTCAGTGAACTGCAGTTTTGCAATCCTTACAGTATCTTGCTTGTTTAACATACATTTTGCAGTCTTCAGGGGATGCTGAAACAAATACACTAGACCAGCTCGAGGGGCACATACCATACAACTTTTATAGTCTGAAGTCACCAACAAAGTATTCTACAGCAAAACTGCCAGCAAGTCATTCCCCACACACACCACCACCATTTCCGCTCCAACACATACCCACACAATGCAGTACCCAAACTAAACACACCATTAACATGCCAAAGCAGGCAGATGTATTACTACAGTACAGCATCCAGGCTTGTGACTGACCAACTTGAAAGGCACTGAACACCTAAAAAGCTAAATATCAGCTGTTTTCTTATTTTGGAAGTAGAATCCCCAACGTTCCACACTGTAGGCCCTGTACTGGTCCCAACACAAATGATTGAATAAGACAGAAATCAATATGCTCAAAACCACTAAGCTACAGTCCCTCCAATCTTTCCCATTAGTTCAGAAGTGATAAATATATGACTTCTATAGAAAACATACTGTAGAACAGGGGTGAGCAACTGCAGTTCTGAAAGGCTAGTGTAGTTCCCCTCCTCCACACTGAAGCTGTGGCCTAAAGGTTAGAGAAGCGGATTTGTGACCGAAGGGTCGCCGGTTTGACTCCCAGAACCCATGGAAGAAGCACTCTTGAGCAAGGCACCTAACCCCCAACTGCTCCCCAGGCACAGTGGCAGTGTGACCACCAAATGCTTGAGGTATGTGTGGTAGTGCTCACTACTCTTGGTGGGTAAAATGCAGAGAAAAATTCCCCTTGGGGATTAATTAGGCATATAGAATACATTAATTAATTAATTAACAGGTGAGTTAAATGCAGTTTGTTTGAGCAGGGAAATCACCAAACTGTGCCAAACAGCCCCCCGTGACTGAAGCTGCCAACGCCTGCTGTAGAATATAGATTTATTTGTTCCATTAGACCATTTTCAAGGTAAGAAAACAATGTTTGGTGTTTGTGTAATGTGATGTTTAGTCTAGAAGGTAGAATAACAAAGTATGTTTAATTCAAAAGGATAAGGAGTGATTGAAAAAAGTAAAATAATATATAATTTTTCAAATGAATCTATAAACCTTAAGACCCTGTTCCTCTTCCTGATTTTGGCAGATGCAACTGTAGCACACATGGTCTGGTAAGTTTTCAATTTTAGGATATTTTAAACAATGTTGAAATGCCTGTAGCCACAGCTTTACCGTGTTAACACTCTTTCCATTATGAAGTAATAAGTATAGGAAAGAAATGTGGAATAAATGTTGATATTTTAGATTAAGTTGCAGGGGCAGTGGACGACTGAGAAAAAAGTTGCCCCATTGTACACAACATGGGTAATTTGGACCAGGGGTGTCAAACTCTGGTCCTGGAGGCCCGGTGTCTAGCACAGTTTGGTGATTTCCCTGCTAGTGGGCAGTGGTGGCCTAGTTAGGACATTGCGCTGGGGACCTGAAGGTCGCAGGTTCAAGTCCCGACTACTGAGGTACTCCATGGCTTGGAAGTCGCTTTGGATAAAAGCGTCAGCCAAATGAATAAATGTAAAAGTAAATGTAAATGAAACACATCTGATTCAACTCACCTGCTAATTGCCAGGTTTAGTGAGTGTGTTTGTGGAGGGGAAGTACTAAGTAGTGCTGGACACGGCCCTCCAGGACTAGCGTTTGACACCCCTGATATTCCTACTTACTGTCCACTATGCCATTAACCATTAGGAGTTAAGTGAACGTGACTATTTGTCATTGTGAACACACTCAAGCACCACAACGAAATGTGACCGCTGCATTTAACACATCACACGTGCACACGTGGAGCAGCGAACAGCTATCAGCAGCGCCCAGGTGGACGATTCTCTGTGGTTTCCAGGTCGGGACTTGAACCGGCGACCTTCAGTTCACAAGGGCAAGGTTACCCACCTATGCCCCCCACTGCCCTACAAGATGACGGCCCATATTGGGATCGAACCCACAAACTTGTCATTATTAGCTCCATGCTCAAATCAACTGAGCTAACAGGCCCACAGAGAACAAGTAAGAAAAAAGTTGTGTCTTAAAAATGAGAAGGAAATGACTTTCCATGTTTCCATGAATCACAACAGAGGAAGATATTTTAAAGTAGAAACTCTATTGAGACATAATGTGCTGTATTAAAGGCTCCTTACACTTTTCTTTTATTTTCCAGTGATTTACTGGAAGAATGAAGGAGAACCACCGCAACGAATCTGAAATCCGCATATGATACACTTACAACTAAATATCTTTATACACTGTTCTAGTTCATTTCCTTTGTCTGAAGTTATCTCAGTCAGTTCAGTTCAGTTACGCCTGACACCCCACTGGGTTATAGCCTGTCAGCGAGGGACCTCCAGAGTTTTCAGTTCTTCGTTGTCTTTTGATTCCAGAGTAGGTCTCTTGATGTCTGCCTGGAGATCCCACTGCCATGTGTTCTTAGTCTGGCCTCTCTTCCTCTTCCCTTGAGGGTTCCATTTCAGAGCTTGTCAGATCTCAGTCAGTTGTTGGTAAAGTATGTGTAAATTTATAATGAGTTTTCATCTTCATCAGTTGTGGGTCAACACCATCTGTAAGTGTCAGCACCACCAGATGAAAAGGTGTTTGTCCTTTGTTACTCTTTGTTCAAGGTACTGGTTTTATGTATTAAAGCAGCAGCTGAACCACATGTAGTGATGTCTTCTTTGCTTAAGAACAATATTCATATTTTTCCTTAAAAAATGTCAGAACTGGATTTTTCAATACAGTGTGAAATCAGTGTAAAAATGTATATCATGTGCATCATTATTAGATTTTCAAGGGCTTCACACTGTTGTTGAATTGAGTAAATTCTAAATCTGACAAAGTTGATGTAAAACAAGTTATGAAGTGAAAAAAATTTTATATTTCATGTAACGTGTGTTTAAAAAACGTTTCCCTTGTTTGCTAACTGAGACTTTTGTATGTGTAGAAATATTCCTGTTTTTAATGGACAGACTTAAAAATCTACACACAGCAAAACTTAACCACAGAGTGCAAAATAGGCAATTTCCAAAACAGCTTAGCTTATGACAAACTACACCTAATTGACTCGCCCCATCCTAATCAAACCATAATCCATCACCTATTGGGATCCCTTTCTGATGTGCCAAATACAAGAGAAATGCCTACAATAGCTGACATCGTTGATTTCCTGATAGCCGGCATATATAATCCCCCTGCTCCACCCTGGCGTGTCTTTTCCTGTTCGGTCTCACAGGTTCAAACTTGCAGGTAAACACAGGTAGGAGTCTATATACCTCAAGCAGTTCAGCAGGTGACAACCAGTGCGTGGGAAGGTCTAACAAGAACATTCTTTCACATGGGCGAATTTCACAGCATTACACAACAGCACAGGAACCTATCTGTCCATCAACATGTTCACACAACTCAAGAGATTTGCGATGTGTTGGGGTATTCATAACGCTACTACCATGAAAATGAGTATAGTAGGTGAGTGTTTCCCAAACCAGATCCAGGAGGCCAACTGCCCTTTAGTGGTTTTGTTGCATTAACAAACCCACTGCAGCTCAGTGAGCGGATGTTAATGAGCTAATTAGTTGGATCATTTGGGCTGGAAGCATGGAAAACCCTAAAATGTGCAGGGCAGTGGGCCTCCAGGAGCAGGATTGGGAAAACACTACATTTTGTATACTTTACTATACTTTATTTTTTGATGTATCTTTATTTCTCAATAAAAAAAACTGTAATACTCCTTAATTCATTTAAAATAGACTAAACTATTCTGATGTTGCCTATGAATGAATAAAAGCACTATGGGCACTCATGCATTCATTAGTCTTAAACAGGTGAAGGGGGTGATGAATGCTAAGAGAATGTAAGTTATAAATCCATGTCTCACTACTGACCTCCCCTTCGAAACTTGCTGATCAAGGCCATGTTTGAATTATTTGGTGACTAATTTTATTCAGCTAACAAGTACGTTTTGTATTGCTAAATAACTGATCATAAGTTCATTGAGCTCTAAAAAGTCAATTTTTTGGCATTGTTAAGTTCTAAAAATATAACATGTTAAATTATTAATGGCATATTATATATTATATATATATACACACACACACACACACACTTACATTTATTCATTCAGCTGACGCTTTTATCCATAGCGACTTCCAAGACGTGGAGCAGTGTAGTGGGACGGTACCTTGCTCAAGGGTACCTCAATGGTGCCCGGACCGGGACTTTCAGGTCCCAAGGGCAATGTCCTAACTAATATTAGGGCCACCACTGCCCAATACATGTAAAAAAAAAAAAAACATTGTGACAACTCAAGGGATATATTTCCTATTGCTGCAGAATATGCCATTTTACTGCTTATGGTCCAAATCTGGAGATCTTTGCAATTCTGGTAGAAAAAACATGATAATCCATTCTAATCTGCTGTACTCTCCAAAGTAGATAATATTGTAATACTCATTAGACTATGACATGAGCATGAACCCAAGAGTCATTGTAATCCTGACAGTACAGAGAGAGAGTGTGAATGGTGGCCAGAGGTAAAAAAGGGTGAGGTTTAGAGGGAGGAAAGGAAACACATGATGCTTTCTGTGAACTGAATGGTAGCATCCACACAGGTAAAGCAGCCAAAAAGCTATGTCTTGCCTTTTGCACACCATTTTGTAGTGTGTGTGTGGTCTTCAAATCCAGCAATAGTTGCTAAATCATGCTAATGCCAAGAGATGAGGAGTTTTGTTTTATTTTACAACCCAGAGGATATGCACTTTTCTTGTTGATGTCAATAAAATATCCCAAACATGTAGTTTATGGCTCCGCAGACAAGGTTATAATTCACCTTGATGCCATTGCAGCAACTCCCTGACAATGTCTTTACCTCATAAAGTTGCCAAGTGGTCATTTAAGAGAATTAGGCCTCCAGTCCCTAGTTTATGTTAGCTTTTATGCATCGGAAGAACGGAGTGTGCTGGAGCTCAGCCCAGAATATGCAACCTCCCCGTGCAGGGTCGCATCTACATACCCGGCCACCCCATTGACCTTCAAAGGGCCTTCTGGCTGTGGGTCCTCACCATTGGTGGGGGTGGGAGGTGGGGGGTCAGGGCTCTGACCATTACTCACTTACCCACCGAAAGACATAAACAGACATCCCAAAGTTCAGTGGTGTTATGCAGCCAAGTGTAAATGCCCTTGAATTATGAAGAATAAATCATCCATTTGGGGTCATGGGGAGTAAATCATGCCTACATCAATGCTGGAAAAGGGAAACAGAAACCCAGGCTTCATTTGACCGTTGTAAGCGTGACCTGCACATGGTGTGAAAGAAAAAAGCAAATACCAACAAGCTTGGGGCAAATCCATGTGGTGTCCATGTCTTCACATGCTGAAAGACACAAGATGCTTAACAGAGCTGAATGATTTGGGGAAAAGATCTAATTGCTGTTTTTTCTCTTTCAGTCTAAATGTGATTATTTGCTTCAAATAATTTGTTGTCACCCTTTTTTCAGCAAAAAAGTAATCATATTAATAATAATAATAATAATAATGGGTTACACTTACACTAACGATCATTATTATTAAACTCCCCTTATTTAAAACTAGTCAATATTTTTGAATAATACAGGATATAATACAAATAACAGCCTTTGCAATTTGAAAATTGCACCGTTCCAATTTGTGATGTTGATATAACAGCAATTAATTGTTCAACCCTAATCCTTAACCCCTTAAACTGTCGGCTTATTGCTCAGTCTAAAGATTTGTTATTTAGCAACTACTTTGCTGAGTACTTGTATGCAATTGCAGTTTATGATGTTAACAGAACGAGCAACTCAGGTATGGATCTACATACAATCTCTTGCAGTTAAATGAGTGAAGATGCAAAGTATCCTGAACTATACACTCAAATATATGCAACATATTTATCAGTCACCTGGGGAGGGGTAGCGGGATCTAGGAACAGCTCTGCATGCAGGATTAATAGTCATATGAAAGGAAACCACTGTTACTAGATCAGTAGATTTATGCCGAAAAGTTTAGTAAATAAAACTAGCGGTGTCCAGAAAATATGAGCCCCATAGCTATCAGATTGCAATGAGGACAAAGCATGATCTCACCTCAAACCCCCCCTGCATAATGGTGTAAAGGAGTCACAAGAGAAAACAATCCATAATTGGAACCATGCTGAGTGTAGCCCTGTTTTGAAGACATGTGCTTGCTGCTGAACTACAGTTAACCATGAAAACTGTAAGGATATCTCTGTGTTGCTGTTATGTCATATTTGGAAGACATAATTCAATAAAGATGTTAACATTTGAACTGCCTGAGAGAGAAGAGGCCAATCCTGCCATCACTAATGAACTTTATCTATCTAACTTCTCCACACTTTCGTTTGATCTTCAGCACTGGCCAGCTGATATATAAAGGATCTGAGCCACTTTGACAAAGGCCTTATTGTCATGACTAAGCGTCTCAGTCAGAGCATCTCCAAAAATGCAAGTCTTGTGGAGTGTTCCAGGTATGCAACAGTTATGCAGTACCTACCAAAAGTGATTCAGGGATGGACAACTGGTAAATCAGCGAGAGGGTCATGGGCACCCAAGACTCACTAATGTGGGGTGTTAAAGCTAGCCTTCATCCCAAAGATGAGCTCCAAAAAAGTGAACGCTGACTCTGATAGTAAGAGGTCAGAACACACAGTGCACTGCAGTCAGAGCTGTTCTGGATGCATAAAAGGGACCTACACAGTATTAGGCAGGTAGTCATAATTTTATGGCTGGCTGGTCTTTATATATCTAAAAAAATATATA
>JBBPDA010109133.1:0-10549 GCA_037974385.1 Arnoldichthys spilopterus | reverse complement strand
AGAGAGAGAGGAGGAGGACAGAGAGAGAAGGAGGACAGAGAGAGAAAGAGGACAGAGAGAGAGGAGGAGGACAGAGAGAGAAAGAGGACAGAGAGAGAGGAGGAGGACAGAGAGAGAGAAAGGAGGAGGACTGAGAGAGAAAGGAGGAGGACTGAGAGAGAGAGGAGAGAGTGAGAGGAGAGAGCGAGAGACGGTTAAATGTGAGGACAGCAGCAGGACGTGTTCTAGATGAAACCACTTGTCAGCACATGCAAGATGAGAATATGAGTGTGAAGAATTGTCTGTGCCGTTTAACCCTTTCATCGCTCATTTGTTTCTCTCCTTCTCGCTCTCTCCTCACTGGACAGACAGAGACACTCCAATTTCCTGCCTGTCCGATCGCATCTAGCCGACAAGTAACAAGCAACAAGTCTGACATCTTAAAACCATTCAGTCGCTCCCACTCTTTTCCTCGCCTCCACAAATCATCTAGTTCTAGCTTTCCCATGTGCTTGTTTATGAGAGATCTGTGTGTGTAAGTGATGTGTGCAAGTGTGAGAGTCAGACACAGAGCTCTTTGAAACCTAATTCTATTTCAACCCGTGATGCACACAGGGAATAAAAGTGGGGATGTGTACAAATAAACCTGCACTAAGGGCCAGACACCTTTCCCTGTTTCTAAATGTGCGTGTGTTTAAGCTCTCTGTACATAATCAGGTGTGCATGTGCGTGTGCGCACGTGCTAGTTAATTGATATGGGGGTGTGTAACATTTAGAGTTACATTTAGAGATGGTTGCCAGTGGCAATCAATCTAGCCTCCCGCTGCTCATCAATCAAACCCTTTCTCGTTTCTCCCTCTATCCGTCCATCGCCTCCATTTTGGTGCTCATGTCACGCGCTTTCTCTGCAGTATGATGCCAGTCTTGCAATCACACAATCAGCAGTAATACAGATTATCCTTCTTCTGCTATGCTCCCTCCCTCACCTAAAGTCTTGCGATGTACCGAACATAAAAATCCACGACTAAAATGAAAAAAGGAAATAATTTTTTTTAGTATTCCTCCCTTCCTCCTTTTCCCAATCAGCCATATAACTTTCTGGAAGGTATTGGGGGGGCATAATTGCATTTATGAGGTCAAGGAGTCTGATCTTCTTGACTATAGCTAAGCTATCGGAAAACAATCCGACACATTTCCAGAAGAAAGCCTACAACATTTGTTTGAAACTTTAAAGATGTTTTGTAAAGGAATGACTCATCAAAAAAAAATCAAAATAAAATCTAATTCACCCCAGATGTCAGTTTATCTGCGAGGCTAATGTAACCTAAGTCACTATATTACAGAAACGTCCCTCAGTCTGATTGGTGGGTGTGGTTTAGGACTCTGTATTACTTACATTTAGCTACAAATTTAAGTTAAACTTCACTGCTACAGGTAGCCATTTCAGACAACACCAGGGCTGGTATTCTCAAAACACTGGTAAGGAGGATTTCTCTTAGATTACATCGTCGTGGAAACGGACCTTGCTTTCTAAAAAGGCCGCCCTCAGGGTTTGACAACACTGCTATTTCTCGTCTTTCAGTTTTTAGCTCGCAGCAAGTTTTACAGCTTACCTCACTAAATAAAGTAAACAATTAAAATCTGAAGATTTTATGAGCATTAGCATGAATACAGCACATATTATTAAACACAATGCTGAAAATATTGGTAAAACTGAAAATGGGGAACATCAGTAAATCACTCAATCCTTTTTCCCCATCCCATCCTCGTCTGCATCATAAACCTCTTTATAGTCATACCTAATCATGTAGTCACTGCGAACCAGCAGCAGGTGCTGCATGATGGAGAGAAAGAAGCCTTCTGCTTTAGAATCCTTCACTGTGTTCATCAGGATCTGGAACACTTCTGATATATCAGTGAACAAGTTGTTAAGGAGAAAAGACTGTTTAAACCATTTAAAACAAGCTTAAGAGTAAAAATTAAAAGTAAACTATTTCTAGAAGAAAAAAAAATAAACACAAAGGTTTCTTTGCGCCACCTGGTGGTTGAAATTGATGTTTTTTCTTCCCAAAACAATGGCATTGCAAATGCAGCTGATTCAGTCTAGTTTAATACTTATGCCTAAACTGTTTACACGTAGCCAGCTTGAATCGGCTCAATTCATTTTTTTTTTTTTTACAGAATTTTCTGGACACACAAATTAGGTCTTTTCATCAAAGCAGATCTGAAGCCACTTTCATTTGCGGTCCCAGATCAAACTGTGGCCATGCAACCTTAATGAGAATACATGTATCAGAATTCACTTTTCTTCCCACTATGCATATGCATAACTTCATTTATATAATTAAGGTTATAATTATGGGAGTTAACTTGTAATAGTTTGTCCCAGAAAACACTGCTTAGCCATTAAATCACCTAGCCTTTTTATCTTCCACCCTAATCATGAACAACTGAGAGCTAGAACTTCTGCAATGAGTGTTTATGCTGCAAGTTCATTCATTATTTGTTGTTATTCATGACACATGGATCATTCCCATAAACCTACTGATTAGAATGTGTGTATGTGTGTTTCTGGTGTAGGTTCATTCACACAAAACACAGACATAGGTCACTTACATGCGTGTGAACCTTTGAACACACAGACAGCAAAAAAGATTGGATCTTGAAGACAAATTAGCAATATCGCCTGTAACTTGAACAAAGCAAATAATAAATTGTGAAAAATAACAATTCTGTGAGAGGTGCCACATTGGTATATGTATCCAATTAACCAAAAATATATAAAAAATAAATAAATAAAATAAAAATGATGATTAAAAAATAAAATACGTAAAAAAACGTCTTTATTTACACCCTGCTTTTTATTTCTTCTGCATTTAAATGTTTTGGCACTTATGAGACACCTGGTGGCCAATTTTAGAACTACATGCAGTTACAAGACTTCAGATGAAATTTGAAGCTTAGCCTATATCATTCCACAGGAGTCAGAGAAACCAGAACTGAGCTCTTTGGGGAAGGATATTCCATCTCAAGGCGCACATCGTAGAGCCGGGATCGGAGGTCCTCAGAGTCCTCCTCAGCTTGCTCATCAAAAACCTGCAGCTGTACTCGCAGCTCCTCATTCTCAATGACTCTTACTTCCTGCTCAGGAAACACGCATGCACACAGCCACAGCACTTAAAAGTTATATTTGTTGCTGACAATAATATGGTGGAATATTTTATTTCACAGTCACAGTTCACAAGGACAAGCAGAGGAACTCAAATGAACTTGTAGATTCTGTGTGTGTAAATGTGTAGAACATACAGCGAGCAGCTCTCGCAGTCCCAGTCTCATGAGCTCAGACCGAAGGTGAATCCTGAAGTCCAGTTCTTCTCCTCTGCTGATCAGAGCATTGATCAACTGCATACAGCCAACCTGAAGACACACATACACCACACATGTATGTGAGGCACGGGCTGACACAGGAGATGAAAAATTCTTAAAATGATACAAAAGAAGCTCTGTAGCTATAAAGGTTCACTAAAGAGAAAAAATAATCTTATATAGTCAAACTGGTATTTTCTGGCTTTGGAAGATATTTATCATTATTCAGTGGTAGAATTTCTATCTGAAATCTGCTCTGTAGAAAAGATGCAGTCATTAAAAAGTGTGTGTTACCTTGAGAGCAACATTGGATTTCCGCATGCCAGACAGAAGGGGCTGGAATCTCTCATTGTCCCGTTCTTCTGCCAGCTCTGTTACAGACTCCAGCACACGTTCATGACTGCAACACAAAACCAAACCAAATGGGCACAAACACAAGACTAATATGCACACCCACAAAATGGCAAAGATCAACTTTGTTACACTTACATGCCACTTACATGCACATGCACCCTTAACAAAAAGCCTTCTACACATTTATTCTGCTTATGTATGTTTTTTAAGCTAATTTACCTTTACTAGATGCAATACCATTGTATACAGCACTAATGAGATCTTCTGAACCAGCAAAACATGCGTGTGAGGTATTTTTTTTACCTTATTCGGCAGTTTTTAACAGAATACTTGACTCCAAATGTTATTAAAGTAACTTAAATTAAGCTTCTTTTTCTTTTTTGCACTGCTCACACTATACAGCTCAGAAAGTGGTCAGATTGCTGTACTCAATATCTGGTCAAAGTCAGGGACTAGTCACTGCAGAGCTACTGCATGGTGATGGTTGATTGCTAATCAAACAGTCCCACCCGATCAAAGGCTTTTTGTCGGGGACCCATCACCGACTCAAAAGCTATAAAACTGTGTAATGTGATCAAGGCATCAGTTGTCTGAGACAACAGTCTACAAGAAAAACATCCCCATTACATTAGTAAACCTAAAAGTAAGTTAAGAGCTGCTACTGATTGAAGATTCTGCCACATTTAGTTAAATAAACCAATTCACATGAAAGTAGTTTTCAGACATTTTACTGGATCGTTCAAAAATACGCATTGCAGCTCTAAGACAACGTTACCTTTATCTGTGTGTATGTGTACACACAAATATATACATGTGCACACAAAATCATGACAGTATATTAATAGTGACACATACACACACAGACATAGGCACTCACAGGTTGTCAGGATGCTCGAGGATGCAAATGGCTGACAGCAGCTTAACGGCGTCCACCATCATATGAGGAACGCCGGGATTGATCGCTCGGACTAGGAGGGAAATCCCATCGGGCGATGACAACATGGCTTTCAGACCATACTGAAAAAAAGGCATTACAACTCATCACAATCACCATTCAGATCTACCTGGAGAATCCCTCAGTCATACATCAGTTATTGTTGTGGGTCTTGTTTTCTGTGAGGGAAAATGTATATGAGGGAAGTCTCTCTACTCTAACCTGGCTATAAAGAACGCAATTGCATTTTAGCATGAATACAGGTTTATGAACAACTGCTTTTTTGCATTTTCTCTGCAAGCTCCCTACACTTATCTGTATACTATATTATAATTAGCACAACAGAACCAAAAAATAGGTCTACATATTTCAGCTTGCATAGGTTCCAACGACATGCATCACTCTAATCTTCTCTATTCTTTTAACCCGACATTGCTCATAGAGTAGTGGAATTACAAAAGGCCGGGTTATTTTCAACAAAAAGAATTTGCTCACTGTATAATAGGCAGATGTAAATGTTTTCTCTGGAAAAACAAAAAAACACAGCATGACTTTAGATTGCAGACCCACCTATAAAGCCTCTAACACTACTCCTAATCCTTGTACTATAAGCTGTTAGCCATGGTCATTAGCTGCTATAAAAGAATTACAACTGAAAGTCATTGTTGACATACTACCAAAGTTTCCTTGCCAGCTGCACTGATTTCTGATGAGGGCTTTAAGAGGCATTACTGTAAAATCCGCATTAAAAAAATGTAAAACAATCCGTATAATAAACAACTGAGCTGTAAGCTCAAGTCCTCTGGCTTGTCAGAATGACTGAGGCTGTATCCTCGCATACCTTGTTGTTCATGAAGGCTTTGAGGCAACGGATGATCTCGTGTTGGCACTTTACCCCAATGCTAGAATTCCTGGGGGTGGGAGTTAAAAAAAAAGGGAGGGGTTTCAATTACTTGCTGATCCATCCATCCATTTTCTAAACCGTTTACTTGTAAATCAAAAAATGAATTAAAATATTATAATTAATATATTATTTTTAGCCTTTAACAAATTATTTGACAGACAAATCAGTAGATCTGGATTACAAACAGCCCTATATGTAATGCATATACAACAGTACACAATGTCAAAGTATTTTAGGGAAGCGATCTTTTTGAGGGAAAATGTCGTACGGATATTCCTCCTTCTCATCCTGCAGCTTCTTGAGGTAGCTGAGCAGCAGAACCAAGCCCTCATCCCCAAACGTCTGCACCCAGCTGTATAAGCAAAACACAAAGTTAGCATGCACATAGAATACCATTTGTACATGACTGTGCAAGAGAGTCTGCTGGGCAGTGCATGTGTGTTACCTGACAGGGTTGTTGTTAAGGGAGACACGTAAAGACTCCAGGCAGCTCAGTAGTTGAGTGTCCCTGGGTTCGGTTCTCAGTTCTTGGATGTACATCACCGCAGACTTGGAGCTTTCTTTCTGGCTCTGCCCCTGTGAACATGCACACATTTACTGTATTGCCATTTGCATAAATATAGATACACAGATGTACATACACATTTGGTTTGGCCAGACAAGCTTAGAACCATTAGAAAGTTTTTATAACATTATGAGGAACTGAGACATAGAAAAGTATGTTGGTGCAGTGTTTAGCTGGTGGTTGGTGACGAATAGAGCACACGTTTGGGCAATTGTTTTTCCACTGGTTTTGTATTAAGCTTATGCCATTTTCTAAACTAGAGAGAACATCAAAACATCAAAACCTGATGTTAACTCCAGCCAGATTAATCCAACTTCATATTACATTATGTCCTGCTTATTCTGTTTTTAGAAACACAGTCTGAAAAAAAAATCTTGTTGGACAGCTGTTACCCAAGAACTCTCACTCATGGAGAAGAAAAAAAGTAGCATGCTAACAGATGGGCTGCAGATCAGGCAAAAACAGGACAAGCTGATAGTAAAAAAAGCTGCATTCAACTATCCAGACACAATCACAGTGTCATAGACACAAAGTTTGAGGTGAAGTTTTTGCCATAAGCCACCACCACCCTCAAACAGTAGAATTCAAAGCTTTGACTGGGCAGTGGTGGCCTAGTGGTTAGGGCCTTGCCCTTGTGAACAGAAGGTCATGGGTTACAGTCCCAGTCCCACCGGGTACCATCGCACTGCACTGCTCCACAGGCGTTGTTAATGGCTGCCCAATGCTAGTGGTTGGGTTAAATCCAGAGGTCATATTTTGTTGTAGTGCACTTTGTATGCAATTCACAATGACAAATACTTCACTTTCCCTAAAATTTGCATTATAAAAATCTCATGCCCAATGAGAAACACACCACTACTCATTTTTATCCTCCTGCATTACCTCAAATCTGCAGTGACAATACACGTTTACAAAACTCACAGCCATCTCTATCTGTGCTGGGCCACAAATTCATAAGCTACTACTTGCTTATTTTCCAAATTAAAAATGAACCATGTTATTTATGGGAAATATACTTCTTACATGTTATTTTACATATTTTCAAGCTGCGTTATAGTCCCTAATTTAACATCCTTGACTAGATTAAAAGGTGAGTCAACCAATCAGATTAAATCAAAAATGTTGTAGGTTCACAGGGACAGGAACTCCATCTCCACCTCAGGGACACACTTAACTGGCAGTGCTCTGTTCAACCACAAAGGGTTTTCACATAACAGGCTGAGAATTACAGAGGTTTCGTGCAACGATGGGTGCCTATGTGTGAATCTGTGTGCATGACTTACTGCTGTGGATGTGTGTAGGTACTGAGACACCATCTCCCTCTTTATGGCGATATCTTTCTGTCTCAGTGGCCTCTGTTTCTCCTCATTTAGATTCATGTCCACCTGAAGAGAGTTGGTAAGAGCGATTGCACATCATGCAAAAATGTTAGCAAATTCCATTCAAACTGAAGCTCCGGATAATTTTTACTCTGTTATACATATGCACACAGTGTTGTAAGACTTCCAAGTCCCATAACACTCCTCAATTACACATACTCCTATGCATGTGAAATTGCTAACTGTTCCAGCTAGCAGATTTTTTCGACAGCTGTGTTCTGTTCCTTATTGTATAAGACACCAGTCATAGAGAAGGTAATTTTTTCTTGAGTTTGATCAAGCAATTGTGCCAGCCTCAACATATTCTCAGATAACTAAACCTGCTCACCAGCATCTGCTCAAAGAGCTCCAGGATATAATCGTCTGAGTGGTCCTGCAGCATTGCTGTCTGCGCCGGAATCTCGTACTGCGCGGCGGACGAGTGTCTGTTGCTCAGCGTACTGGACTTCTCCTTCTCCTTCTTTATTCGCATGCTTGTGAACCGTTCCAGCTGTCATATGGTCAAAGGCCAAAGAGAAACCTATGAGAACTCCCCATATAGATGCATTTTATATACACACATGCACTACGCATATATAACATACTACATCATCCACTTTAGCTCTTAACAAATGTCAAGCATATGTGTAACCTAAACACTGCATGCTACTCCCAACCTGACTGCACAGATGGGTGTTACGGTGTTAGCACGCTTTATTTTTGCTGGGTGCACCTCAGAAAAACGGCTGGTTTTCTGAAGTGAAGCAGCTTTTCGGTGTGTGACATTTCCTACACAGTGGACAGATAACAGCCAGATAATGGAAATGCAATAGAATTAAAGTTAATAGAACAGGTACCGCATTTTGTTTTAACTCAATTTGGCTGTTGCGCCTTAAATGGTCCAGCACTAACATTGAGGTGCCTACAGAACGGTGACGCCGGTACAAATGTAACTGCTGTACCATTTAAGATTAAATGCCCAGGTCTGCAGAGTACAGATTTTTCTTTCATTCTCTCAAGTGAATCCAGTGTCAAAATGATGACCAAACTATTTTTTGTAATGTCATTTTGAATGATCAGGGATAAATGAGACAGTATGAAAAGCCTAACTTTTGCAACATATTTGTATTTCTAAATATAGCAGTATACTGGCATCACAGTGCGACAGACATCTTGCTGGTTGTTTCAGCTTCCAGGTTAAGATAATTAGGCTGAAAAGCATAGCAAAGGTTTTTTTTTTTTTGGTCTTTTTGTTTTTTTTACAAAATAATTTTTTTTGTAATGTATATGTGTAGCTAAGACTATACTACGGTCCACTGGTTCAGCACAGCAAGAAATGCTAAAACATCGGTTATTTGACAATATCATTTGGCTAGTGTGCCACACACCGCATCCTACACTCAGCAAAATAGTGAAAATATACCCAAAAAAAAAAAACCTGAAAATAAAAACACAAAGTGAGAATTCTACAAATAATGGAGGTTATTAAATTTAAAAATGTAAACATTTTGTCAGGACAAAAAGAGTGCCCACAAAAATAGGTAAATAAATAATAAATTGGTTGTAATTATTATGCAAAGAAAAATAGCTGGCTACCAATGCCACACAGCTAGTGTGCAACAAAGGTTTGAGGGCGCAACCAGCAGGTGGCACTGCTGCACATCACATTTTAACCCCAAAACAGATAAAATGAGCAGCAGAAGCATACAATATTAATAGTAATAATAACACATTATTAAGTCACATTGTGTATTATACAAGGATAACCACAGTGCAGAAACATGTACATAGAGCACTATATGTCAAAATGTCTACAAAATGTGTTGCACTTCCTTGCTCTTTGGGAGTGCAAAAGGGTGGGGTGGGGTTAAAAGTCAGTTTACATTCTGAAAGGCAATGCTGCATTTAACTTTTCCTTCATGGCAATGAAAAGATGTAAGGAGAGCTTTAACAGAAACTAGTTCTTTTTGAAATCCAAATCAATACCATTGTTAAAGAAAGTGTTGTAAAACAGTACTGACTGAACACACATGACTAGAAATCTCATGGTGAGAGGCAAGGAGTGTTTGCAGTTTAAGGTGTAGAGGCAGCATTTCTAATCTTTCAGAATGCAGCTTAAACAGTAGTTTAAAAAAAGCCTAACAGCACAGAGAAGACATGTTTCAACACATCAGTGCTGCTAGACAACACAGGCAGCAGGACACAGTCCAAGGGGGTGACATAAGGCACAAACATGAGCATGGATGTTAAGGTTAGAGGTGAAAAGTAATATGGACATAGTGCCTTATACATGGCAGTTGGTGTTATGATGATACCAACAGGCCACACAACACAGTGTGTGCATGCGTGTGAGAAAACAATCACACGCGTATTAACCTACCTCATCAGGAATGAGTCGTTTGAAGGTCTGTACAAAAGAAGGAAGAGAAGAAAAGATAGAAGAGAAAAGATCAAAGGAAATCAAGCATTCAAAAAAACAATAAGTAAAATTATACAGACATATTAAATGTGTGTTTTAGTAATGTAACACAGCCACGTGTGTGTGTCTCAAAACAGACTAACATCAGATTGGTCAAGAAAAGCAAGAAAGCAAAATTTAAATGATGATTATTTTGAATTAGGGAATCATGTTCAACGGATTAATTATGGCAGCTTTAATTTAGTAGTGAGAAATTACTACATTAGTAAATTTCTTTTTGTTCTGAGTAGCAACAGTTCATCTACTACTAAATTTAAAATGATACTGATCTAGACAAGTTACAGATTGACTGATCAGGTAAACATAGGAAGCAATGTCTTAAAACTGTCACAAGGGGGCAGAGCAGGCAAGCGAGAGAAAGAGAGAGAGAGAGACAGAGAGAGAGACAGAGAGACAGAGAGAGAGAGAGAGAGAGACAGAGACAGAGAGAGAGAGACAGAGAGAGACAGAGACAGAGAGAGAGAGACAGAGAGAGACAGAGACAGAGAGAGAGAGACAGAGACAGAGACAGAGAGAGAGAGAGAGAGAGAGACACAGAGAGAGAGAGACAGAGAGAGAGAGAGAGAGAGAGAGAGAGAAAGAGAGAGAGAGAGAGAGAGAGAGAGAGAGA